>CANTFL010001286.1:0-132035 GCA_947650285.1 Hyaloperonospora brassicae | reverse complement strand
GTGATGCCATAGGTCCGGACAGAATCGCTGATGAACCAAACATCGAACTGCTTCATTGAATCGAAAATGTCATTCAGTCGGATCAATGGAAGCGGTGGATCAGTCAGTGTCGTCGTTCGGATTCACGTCCAGCCGGTGTCAGCGACCGAAAAATCGCAAACTTTCGCCCAATACTTCACGGAGAACAACCAAGCTCCCGATGAGATATACAACAACGACAGGAGGTTGGTCATACATGTGAAAGCAGGAGACTTTGGTGGTAGTCGCGATTAGAACACAGCAACAGCTCGAAACTTTTGTGTGCGTGTGACTCGCCCTTCGATTGGACCAAATGCTTTGCTTCCGTCGCTCAGCTTCCGGTCAGACGAAAGTGAACAGCATGGTTGTTAGATGAGACCGAGCCGCGTTCGCTACGTTTCCCCTTTCACTAGAGCAATCGGAAACCTCTGCGTCTTATCAAGCGACAGTTCACTTGCGCGATTAAAAAGTGTGCTCTTTCTTCAAGCGTAGTCTTGCCGGTCATCTACCTTTCGTCTGTAAGTCCGCGTTCCTTCAGTGTCTTTCATCTATCGATCAAATCGATCCGACACGAAATCTACGTGCTGTCATCACCTTGGTGGTGACGTTGAGCAGATGAAAAGCGACACCGCAGTGTCAAAGCGTCGCTCCTCGTTGCTGCAAGAGATGTTGAAGAAACGACATGAGTCAGTATCCGGTAACAGAAAGTCAAAGCCATCAACAGCAGACAGTATTCCGGATGGCAAACAGGAGCTACTCCGATGCTGGTACAGGCGGTCATGCAGCTGTTCGAGATACACGAAGTGGAACAACGCACGCTGATTGAGCGCGATATGTCGATGGAGTGTCACGTCGTTACTATACAAGCTGTCAAGGCCAACGGTGGTAGCGATATTGGTGGTGACCGAGAGGTTGCAGTCTTGGAGCTGTGAAGAGAGACGCAGTATTGCTATTTGCACTGGAGACGTTGTGCACACAAGTGTAGATACTTTGTTCCTTTTGGCCCACACCGAACACGTGGCACACTACATGAGAAGCTAATGATGCCAAATTCTTGACGTAGTCAGTCGCGATGCGCTGACACAGAATGCTGGTGCTGGCGTCGTAGAGTATACGTATTCGGCGGCAAAGGCACTTGCGTGTCAACAACTTGCATGGTGTAGCAAAAGATATCTATCGACACGAGAGGTCAACCCCACTCCACCCTATCGCCGGAAATGCTCAGTCGCTCTTCGATCATTGCTGCTACCATTGTATGCATTTCAACGACATCGACGTATTTTTCTCGATAATGACAAGGATGTGTATGTCATAACGCACAGTTGACGTCGTCGGTCGAGCACTATTAGAACCATGGACTGTTTGGTGCATCGTTGTCCATCTGATGGTGGCTTGTGTTGTGTTGTGTTGATATTTGATGTATTTATTCGATCATGCGGCGCGTTTTCTTTCTCTTCTCTCAGCGGTATTTTTCTAATGACTCCGTTTATTTTTGTGGTGACTTGGTGCAATCTATTGATATGCTCGGAACATACAGATGGATTCGAGTTGCTCATTCTTTGCATGTGTAAATTGGAACGAGCAGACGTAATCTGCAGTACTGCCCCGCGCTTTCATCCTCGTCTATATCTGTCTGAAACAACGCGAGCCATCAAACGCTTTTGCTCAGCCGGTACGACCATCGGATAAGCGAAACCTTTGGTCGTTTCTGCCCGAAGAAGCGAGGCTATGTCCCGAAACCAAGCATTGATATCCCGTCTAAGCTTTATGTGCCCCGATCGGTAAAGCGTACGCCCTGGTAAATACAGTTTGTCTACCGATTTGTCGTGTCTTTCTTTCGATCCGTGGCCAAAAATGTATGATGAGAGTGCAAACGTACAATCATATCGAAAATGCGTCTTGTGGTTGTTCGTATGTTGTCAAGCAGAAGCATCAAGTCCGGTACTATCCTTTGTACTCGACGTGCATGTAAACTGGGATACAAATACAGCATTTCGCAAGACGGGGTACATGGGATTCGGTACAGCCAACACCATACCTACTGATTTTGTCAACCGACGATGGAAGCACTTGAATTGCACAAGACTTAACAAGCGCTTCGTTTGTTCAATTGATGTGCCGCATCGGCACAAAAGGGCGTGTGCCATGATGCAAGCTGCCATGCTTTCTGCTGCGGTGAGATCATCATCCGATCATTCATATGATTGCAAGCAGCAGTCCATAGCCACACTTGCGCTAATCGTCTTGACTCTTATCGCGTGCCTTCCTTTTGTATTGGCGTTGCCAGCTTACATGTCAAATACAGCTGAGCCGGCCTAGCTATAAGTTGCGAGCTCGTCAGCCGCATTCGGCCTCAACTTCTATCAGACGACCAAGAACAACAATGTACCACTGCAAGCTTGAATGTCGAGACCGCCCATCGCATAGCATCTGAGCTCTGCGTTTGCGTCCCAAGAGATCTCATGGCATGTCAGCAAGGCACACGTTAGTTGCGTGCAAAGAGTCGATCTGTGTCATGCACTCATCCATCCCATCGTCGTGCTCGTAGTCATATATAATCGTACTGGCTGCATGACTGGCGTAAACAACGGTGAGGAGACAAGAGCTCCTGGCAGCGTACAACAATTCAATTGCTTTCGCTGTCTTCGACACGGTGTGTCGGGTCTTGCAAGCATCTGGTATTTGTAGCACCTAGATAAAAGCTATTATTCCACTTGTTTTTCTGTTCATGTCGATAATATGGACTGATCGATGAATATTGCAATGCACGCGCTGAACGTTTGTTGAATGTTGTTGATGCGATTTTCCATCGCGTCTCAAAAGCAGACCTCACGCTAGTGACACGAAATCCAGTAGCGCGTGTCTCAGCGATATGCGCTACTTGGTCGCGTGTTTACCTGCCAGAAGTTCGCTTTTGAGAGGTAATGGACTATGCGCAGACAATCGGTCAATGATGACTAACTCCAGACCGTTGTAGAAAGGTCAATGGAGCTCCTGGGTACATGGACCTCCAAGTCCAAATCGTGGCGCTACCGTCTGCAAATCGAGCTCCCGTCTCAGTGGATACGGACGCATATCGTACGTGCCTCAACTTGTGCCTCGCTCGCGAGAAGCGTCGTATAGGTCACGAGTCCTGCAGCACCTGCACTCCTATCAACCGTTTGCGTCATTCATCTGTGACACTCGGTGAGGCGCGGAGCAGTCAATGCACGACAGCAGACTTCAGCGTTCTTACGCTTTCTCCTCGTCTTGGAAGGTACAAGTGTGGAACGACCGTCGAGTGTCCGCACCCGTCGAAGCCAGCGCTCTGATACAGACCAGGGGTCTGCTAGCTTCTTTACGCCCTCAGACGAGGTCGACGGGATTGTGATAGTCGAGAAATGCTGCAGTCGGATAGTCGAGAAAGGCTGCAGTATTGGTGAGATGCACCTCGAGCTACGAAACAGAGCTATACGCACAGAAGCATGCACCGACCTCAGCTCATCTTGGAGCGAACGCCATGCGCTCGTCGTGGGGTCTATTGCACTTCTAAGAGCGAGCGAGCGAGCGAGATGCGTGGGGCTTCGTAGGCGCAAGCGCTGACCCTTACCACACAAGAATGTCGAAGAACGTGTCGGGCACCCCACGTCTTTACACGCAAGTAGAGGCAAGGCATGACGCGACAAGTCTTGAGCTCTACAGGAGAAGCAGCCGATGGTGGTACCGCTGTCGCTGATTGCGTATCTGGCTTACTGGGTTCCGGAAGTCTGCACTCTACGTTGAACAAACCCAGTCCTCGAACATTCGATCGTGGACCATTTTGATCTTGAGATTTGAGGGAGCACGCTCGCGTGCCCTCAAATTT
The DNA here is from genome assembly GCA_947650285.1 of Hyaloperonospora brassicae. NCBI lineage: Eukaryota > Oomycota > Peronosporomycetes > Peronosporales > Peronosporaceae > Hyaloperonospora > Hyaloperonospora brassicae. The sequence goes on along the minus strand of CANTFL010001286.1, from coordinate 128,173 downwards.
CTAGACACGCACCTTTTCAGGCTGCAACGTGGATGAGCGCATGCTTCGGGACCGGTCATTATCGTTTTCGAGATCAACCAGCAACGACCCAACCTACAACATACAGTATGCGTCTGTTCGGCATTCTTCTTCTCGCCGCGGGCATTCTCAGCGTGACGCACGTCGCGGGTCAACCGCCAAACGTTGTCAACGTTCAGCAATTGGTTCCAGTCCCTGAAGATGCCGGTTATCCCCCTCCCCCCTCCGGCAAGTAGTCTCAGCCAACCTGGACGGGTGACGAGACGGAAGCTGATGGATGGGCGGCGGAAACGGCGGCGGCATCATCGGCAAAGATTGTTTCCCCAGTACCGACGCTCCTATTCGACCGAGAGTGAGTCGCCGAGGCGATCTCAAGCTGCTACCTTTGGACGTCAGGACGCGCTGTTCTCGCTTCAGTGACAAGTTACAACACAAGATTTGCGTGACCACGGATCGTACATGCGGATTCGCTAGACGGGACGTGGCCGACCTCGACACCTAATCAATAAATAGAGTGCTTGAACATGTTGATGACTGTGGTATCGACTTTCGTTGCCTCAACGAGTACGCGGAAGAAGAACGCACTCGAAGCACGCGACATCTCATTTGTCACGTGTAGCTCCTCAAGTGCTTTGTAGAGACGCCCAGTGTCGAGTCGTGTTTGCTCACGACGGCTGCGTGTCCATCGATGTCACGTATGTATGGAAAAGTCCCGAAATACCGGTGACATTGTTGTTGGCACTTGCAGATCGATCGATGTCGAGCTGTAGCGTGGTGCGGTCTTGCGCGGCAGCGCATAACCAGTGTATATACAGCACAACGCGGTCGTCTAATCTACTGCAAAAAGTGCTGCGTCTCACCCGCCCACGTCCAATATCATAGCCACCCACCAGTCGGTCGGATATGCTATTGACCGCAGCAGTCACGCGAATGAGTCACGTCGAAGGACAGCGAAGTCGGTCGTGCACCAGCTGCTGTCATTTCTGTGTATTGCTAAACTTTCGGTCGTCCGCCTTTCGTCGCGCCGTCATTATCGTCAGTAGTCGGATGGAGCGCGCGTCTATGTTCACACGTATCCATTCCCAAATTTTCACGGTTCAGCTCAAGCCAGTCTTTTTCCCTTCGGGGCAGTCACGTCGGAGGGAATCCTCCCCTTGGGGAGCCGACGTGGTCGAAGATCTGACGCGGGCACGCTGCACTCGCAGTCGCGGGTGTGGGCGTAGGAGACCGACGGGTCGCGCAAGCGGCCCTAGCAGGGGTGTTTTACGGACTGGAGGCGTACCCCGCGCCACGTGTCGCCGCTGCGGCGAGCGCACACTCCACGTCAAGGGGCCGCGCAAGCGGCTGAAGGGGGCCACCATCGCAGATGGTTGAGCTCCTCGGAGAGATATATGGCGGGTTGGCGTTCTCCACGCCACGCAGTCACTTCGGTGATCGCACTCCACGTCGGGGGCCGCGCAAGCGGCTGAAGGGGGCCACCATCGCAGATGGTTGAGCTCCTCGGAGAGATAGACGGCGGGTTGGCGTTCTCCACGCCACGCAGTCACTTCGGTGATCGCACTCCACGTCGGGGGCCGCGCAAGCGGCTGAAGGGGGCCACCATCGCAGATGGTTGAGCTCCTCGGAGAGATAGACGGCGGGTTGGCGTTCTCCACGCCACGCAGTCACTTCGGTGATCGCACTCCACGTCGGGGGCCGCGCAAGCGGTCCTAAAGGGGTTTGTTGCCTTATATGGCAGCATACCCGCGTTGTCCGTGCTGCTGCTCCGGCGGTACGCATGTCCCCAGTCTACTTGGTCGCGCCAGCGGTCATGATTGACTCGTAGTTGGCTTCGGTAGGAGGGTCTCTGACCTCGTTGCCGTCGCCCCTGGCTCTACGGAGCCCTTTAGTTGTCGACCCGATACCCGGGCCGTACTTCTTGTCACACTTATCAGTCGTTAGTTATCATAATAATGGACGTACTTGACACCACCATGTTCACACGTATCCTGTCGTTGTCGCTATTGTGTTCGACAGGGAAGAGAGCGTGTAACGGGGCACACCCAACGGGCTGCCCCGTTACAGAGCGCCTGCGTCTGTCCACAGTCGACCGAGATGAGGCTCACGTAGTCGTGCACGAAAGAGGAAAACAACTGATGGTCTACTTTCTTGTACCAGACGTTGCCCGTGCACGCAGGACTTCTGTCAGCGAAGCAATCCGATGGTATGGACGCGTATCTTTCGACCGGTCCGCAACGCCGGTGTCGGATGATCTGGTGGTTGTCCGTACCGCGCCACATGCGTACAAGACGTCTCTCACAGAGAAGCGATCAGGTAACATGAGCGAGTATCCGTAGACAGGTGCGCAACACCAATGTCGAAACGAACGTTTCGGTGATTGTGTGTACCTAGCCACGTGATGTGATGAGCCCTCTTGAAGGCGTGGGTGTCGTGTATTTCGATGCATTGCCGGAGACGCATACCTTGCGCCTTCGTAGGTGTGTATATTTCTGCGCTCACTTGTCAGTACCTCGCCTCATTGACAAACTGCACAACGTTTAGCTTTCGCGCGCTTTCTTAGTACGGTGTCCTTAGTCTCAGAAACTCGGCAAACAACTGACAACTCGTCTTCTCTGCATCCAACGCGTCATCCTACAAAAAGAACAAGTAAGCACCCTATTCAGTTCCATTGGACGACACGCGCCTTCATTCACCTCCAAACACTTGCTACACCGCTCGCTCGGTCAAACAGTCCGACGTATCCTTGGCGGTCTTCTCGTTAGCAGTAGCTCGCACAACATCAATCGCAACTGTGCTCTTCTGTCGGCTCCGTTCAAATATTGTAAACATGGCCTGCCGGCCTCTCTTTGCAGACGGACGCCTCCGCCAGATGAGAACCGAAGCTCTCGGTGTGACCGCCACCTACCAACAGATAGTTTTCAACATCTGGTAACGAATCTTGGTCTCAGAATGTTGCATTGAGTGGGCTGTGAACGTCTACGCAATGATTGTGATGCCATAGGTCCGGACAGAATCGCTGATGAACCAAACATCGAAATGCTTCATTGAATCGAAAATGTCATTCAGTCGGATCAATGGAAGCGGTGGATCAGTCAGTGTCGTCGTTCGGATTCACGTCCAGCCGGTGTCAGCGACCGAAAAATCGCAAACTTTCGCCCAATACTTCACGGAGAACATACCAAGCTCCCGATGAGATATACAACAACGACAGGAGGTTGGTCATACATGTGAAAGCAGGAGACTTTGGTGGTAGTCGCGATTAGAACACAGCAACAGCTCGAAACTTTTGTGTGCGTGTGACTCGCCCTTCGATTGGACCAAATGCTTTGCTTCCGTCGCTCAGCTTCCGGTCAGACGAAAGTGAACAGCATGGTTGTTAGATGAGACCGAGCCGCGTTCGCTACGTTTCCCCTTTCACTAGAGCAATCGGAAACCTCTGCGTCTTATCAAGCGACAGTTCACTTGCGCGATTAAAAAGTGTGCTCTTTCTTCAAGCGTAGTCTTGCCGGTCATCTACCTTTCGTCTGTAAGTCCGCGTTCCTTCAGTGTCTTTCATCTATCGATCAAATCGATCCGACACGAAATCTACGTGCTGTCATCACCTTGGTGGTGACGTTGAGCAGATGAAAAGCGACACCGCAGTGTCAAAGCGTCGCTCCTCGTTGCTGCAAGAGATGTTGAAGAAACGACATGAGTCAGTATCCGGTAACAGAAAGTCAAAGCCATCAACAGCAGACAGTATTCCGGATGGCAAACAGGAGCTACTCCGATGCTGGTACAGGCGGTCATGCAGCTGTTCGAGATACACGAAGTGGAACAACGCACGCTGATTGAGCGCGATTGTCGATGGAGTGTCACGTCGTTACTATACAAGCTGTCAAGGCCAACGGTGGTAGCGATATTGGTGGTGACCGAGAGGTTGCAGTCTTGGAGCTGTGAAGAGAGACGCGGTATTGCTATTTGCACTGGAGACGTTGTGCACACAAGTGTAGATACTTTGTTCCTTTTGGCCCACACCGAACACGTGGCACACTACATGAGAAGCTAATGATGCCAAATTCTTGACGTAGTCAGTCGCGATGCGCTGACACAGAATGCTGGTGCTGGCGTCGTAGAGTATACGTATTCGGCGGCAAAGGCACTTGCGTGTCAACAACTTGCATGGTGTAGCAAAAGATATCTATCGACACGAGAGGTCAACCCCACTCCACCCTATCGCCGGAAATGCTCAGTCGCTCTTCGATCATTGCTGCTACCATTGTATGCATTTCAACGACATCGACGTATTTTTCTCGATAATGACAAGGATGTGTATGTCATAACGCACAGTTGACGTCGTCGGTCGAGCACTATTAGAACCATGGACTGTTTGGTGCATCGTTGTCCATCTGATGGTGGCTTGTGTTGTGTTGTGTTGATATTTGATGTATTTATTCGATCATGCGGCGCGTTTTCTTTCTCTTCTCTCAGCGGTATTTTTCTAATGACTCCGTTTATTTTTGTGGTGACTTGGTGCAATCTATTGATATGCTCGGAACATACAGATGGATTCGAGTTGCTCATTCTTTGCATGTGTAAATTGGAACGAGCAGACGTAATCTGCAGTACTGCCCCGCGCTTTCATCCTCTTCTCCATCTGTCTGAAACAACGCGAGCCATCAAACGCTTTTGCTCAGCCGGTACGACCATCGGATAAGCGAAACCTTTGGTCGTTTCTGCCCGAAGAAGCGAGGCTATGTCCCGAAACCAAGCATTGATATCCCGTCTAAGCTTTATGTGCCCCGATCGGTAAAGCGTACGCCCTGGTAAATACAGTTTGTCTACCGATTTGTCGTGTCTTTCTTTCGATCCGTGGCCAAAAATGTATGATGAGAGTGCAAACGTACAATCATATCGAAAATGCGTCTTGTGGTTGTTCGTATGTTGTCAAGCAGAAGCATCAAGTCCGGTACTATCCTTTGTACTCGACGTGCATGTAAACTGGGATACAAATACAGCATTTCGCAAGACGGGGTACATGGGATTCGGTACAGCCAACACCATACCTACTGATTTTGTCAACCGACGATGGAAGCACTTGAATTGCACAGGACTTAACAAGCGCTTCGTTTGTTCAATTGATGTGCCGCATCGGCACAAAAGGGCGTGTGCCATGATGCAAGCTGCCATGCTTTCTGCTGCGGTGAGATCATCATCCGATCATTCATATGATTGCAAGCAGCAGTCCATAGCCACACTTGCGCTAATCGTCTTGACTCTTATCGCGTGCCTTCCTTTTGTATTGGCGTTGCCAGCTTACATGTCAAATACAGCTGAGCCGGCCTAGCTATAAGTTGCGAGCTCGTCAGCCACATTCGGCCTCAACTTCTATCAGACGACCAAGAACAACAATGTACCACTGCAAGCTTGAATATCAGACCGTCTATCGCATAGCATCTGAGCTCTGCGTTTGCGTCCCAAGAGATCTCATGGCATGTCAGCAAGGCACACGTTAGTTGCGTGCAAAGAGTCGATCTGATGTCATGCACTCATCCATCCCATCGTCGTGCTCGTAGTCATATATAATCGTACTGGCTACATGACTGGCGTAAACAATGGTGAGGAGGCAAGAGCTCCTGGCAGCGTACAACAATTCAATTGCTTTCGCTGTCTTCGACACGGTGTGTCGGGTCTTGCAAGCATCTGGTATTTGTAGCACCTAGATAAAAGCTATTATTCCACTTGTTTTTCTGTTCATGTCGATAATATGGACTGATCGATGAATATTGCAATGCACGCGCTGAACGTTTGTTGAATGTTGTTGATGCGATTTTCCATCGCGTCTCAAAAGCAGACCTCACGCTAGTGACACGAAATCCAGTAGCGCGTGTCTCAGCGATATGCGCTACTTGGTCGCGTGTTTACCTGCCAGAAGTTCGCTTTTGAGAGGTAATGGACTATGCGCAGACAATCGGTCAATGATGACTAACTCCAGACCGTTGTAGAAAGGTCAATGGAGCTCCTGGGTACATGGACCTCCAAGTCCAAATCGTGGCGCTACCGTCTGCAAATCGAGCTCCCGTCTCAGTGGATACGGACGCATATCGTACGTGCCTCAACTTGTGCCTCGCTCGCGAGAAGCGTCGTATAGGTCACGAGTCCTGCAGCACCTGCACTCCTATCAACCGTTTGCGTCATTCATCTGTGACACTCGGTGAGGCGCGGAGCAGTCAATGCACGACAGCAGACTTCAGCGTTCTTACGCTTTCTCCTCGTCTTGGAAGGTACAAGTGTGGAACGACCGTCGAGTGTCCGCACCCGTCGAAGCCAGCGCTCTGATACAGACCAGGGGTCTGCTAGCTTCTTTACGCCCTCAGACGAGGTCGACGGGATTGTGATAGTCGAGAAATGCTGCAGTCGGATAGTCGAGAAAGGCTGCAGTATTGGTGAGATGCACCTCGAGCTACGAAACAGAGCTATACGCACAGAAGCATGCACCGACCTCAGCTCATCTTGGAGCGAACGCCATGCGCTCGTCGTGGGGTCTATTGCACTTCTAAGAGCGAGCGAGCGAGCGAGATGCGTGGGGCTTCGTAGGCGCAAGCGCTGACCCTTACCACACAAGAATGTCGAAGAACGTGTCGGGCACCCCACGTCTTTACACGCAAGTAGAGGCAAGGCATGACGCGACAAGTCTTGAGCTCTACAGGAGAAGCAGCCGATGGTGGTACCGCTGTCGCTGATTGCGTATCTGGCTTACTGGGTTCCGGAAGTCTGCACTCTACGTTGAACAAACCCAGTCCTCGAACATTCGATCGTGGACCATTTTGATCTTGAGATTTGAGGGAGCACGCTCGCGTGCCCTCAAATTTCTAGACACGCACCTTTTCAGGCTGCAACGTGGATGAGCGCATGCTTCGGGACCGGTCATTATCGTTTTCGAGATCAACCAGCAACGACCCAACCTACAACATACAGTATGCGTCTGTACGGCATTCTTCTTCTCGCCGCGGGCATTCTCAGCGTGACGCACGTCGCGGGTCAACCGCCAAACGTTGTCAACGTTCAGCAATTGGTTCCAGTCCCTGAAGATGGCGGTTATCCCCCTCCCCCTCCGGCAAGTAGTCTCAGCCAACCTGGACGGGTGACGAGACGGAAGCTGATGAATGGGCGGCGGAAACGGCGGCGGCATCATCGGCAAAGCTACCTCCCCAGTACCGACGCTCCTATTCGACCGAGAGTGAGTCGCCGAGGCGATCTCAAGCTGCTACCTTTGGACGTCAGGACGCGCCGTTCTCGCTTCAGTGACAAGTTACAACACAAGATTTGCGTGACCACGGATCGTACATGCGGATTCGCTAGACGGGACGTGGCCGACCTCGACATCTAATCAATAAATAGAGTGCTTGAACATGTTGATGACTGTGGTATCGACTTTCGTTGCCTCAACGAGTACGCGGAAGAAGAACGCACTCGAAGCACGCGACATCTCATTTGTCACGTGTAGCTCCTCAAGTGCTTTGTAGAGACGCCCAGTGTCGAGGCGTGTTTGCTCACGACGGCTGCGTGTCCATCGATGTCACGTATGTATGGAAAAGTCTCGAAATACCGGTGGCATCTGTTGTTGGCACTTGCAGATCGATCGATGTCGAGCTGTAGCGTGGTGCGGTCTTGCGCGGCAGCGCATAACCAGTGTATATACAGCACAACGCGGTCGTCTAATCTACTGCAAAAAGTGCTGCGTCTCACCCGCCCACGTCCAATATCATAGCCACCCACCAGTCGGTCGGATATGCTATTGACCGCAGCAGTCACGCGAATGAGTCACGTCGAAGGACAGCGAAGTCGGTCGTGCACCAGCTGCTGTCATTTCTGTGTATTGCTAAACTTTCGGTCGTCCGCCTTTCGTCGCGCCGTCATTATCGTCAGTAGTCGGAATGGAGCGCGCGTCTATGTTCACACGTATCCTGTCGTTGTCGCTATTGTGTTCGACAGGGAAGAGAGCGTGTAACGGGGCACACCCAACGGGCTGCCCCGTTACAGAGCGCCTGCGTCTGTCCACAGTCGACCGAGATGAGGCTCACGTAGTCGTGCACGAAAGGGAAAAACAACTGACGGTCTACTTTCTTGTACCAGACGTTGCCCGTGCACGCAGGACTTCTGTCAGCGAAGCAATCCGATGGTATGGACGTGTATCTTTCGACCGGTCCGCAACGCCGGTGTCGGATGATCTGGTGGTTGTCCGTACCGCGCCACATGTGTACAAGACGTCTCTCACAGAGAAGCGATCAGGTAACATGAGCGAGTATCCGTAGACAGGTGCGCAACACCAATGTCGAAACGAACGTTTCGGTGATTGTGTGTACCTAGCCACGTGATGTGATGAGCCCTCTTGAAGGCGTGGGTGTCGTGTATTTCGATGCATTGCCGGAGACGCATTCCTTGCGCCTTCGTAGGTGTGTATATTTCTGCGCTCACTTGTCAGTACCTCGCCTCATTGACAAACTGCACAACGTTTAGCTTTCGCGCGCTTTCTTAGTACGGTGTCCTTAGTCTCAGAAACTCGGCAAACAACTGACAACTCGTCTTCTCTGCGTCCAACGCGTCATCCTACAAAAAGAACAAGTAAGCACCCTATTCAGTTCCATTGGACGACACGCGCCTTCATTCACCTCCAAACACTTGCTACACCGCTCGCTCGGTCAAACAGTCCGACGTATCCTTGGCGGTCTTCTCGTTAGCAGTAGCTCGCACAACGTCAATCGCAACTGTGCTCTTCTGTAGACCCCGTTCAAATATTGCAAATATCGCCTGCCGGCCTCTCTTTGCAGTCGGACGCCTCCGCCAGATGAGAACCGAAGTCTCGTTGTGACCGCCACCTACCAACAGATAGATTTAACATCTGGCAACGAGTCTCTGGTCTCAGAAGTATGCATGGAGTGGGCTGTGAACGTCTACGCAATGATTGTGATGCCATAGGTCCGGACAGTATCTCTGATGAACCAAACATCGAAATGCTTCATTGAATCGAAAATGTCATTCAGTCGGATCAATGGAAGCGGTGGATCAGTCAGTGTCGTCGTTCGGATTCACGTCCAGCCGGTGTCAGCGACCGAAAAATCGCAAACTTTCGCCCAATACTTCACGGAGAACAACCACGCTCCCGATGAGATATACAACAACGACAGGAGGTTGGTCATACATGTGAAAGCAGGAGACTTTGGTGGTAGTCGCGATTAGAACACAGCAACAGCTCGAAACTTTTGTGTGCGTGTGACTCGCCCTTCGATTGGACCAAATGCTTTGCTTCCGTCGCTCAGCTTCCGGTCAGACGAAAGTGAACAGCATGGTTGTTAGATGAGACCGAGCCGCGTTCGCTACGTTTCCCCTTTCACTAGAGCAATTAAAAACCTCTGCGTCTTATCAAGCGACAGTTCACTTGCGCGATTAAAAAGTGTGCTCTTTCTTCAAGCGTAGTCTTGCCGGTCATCTACCTTTCGTCTGTAAGTCCGCGTTCCTTCAGTGTCTTTCATCTATCGATCAAATCGATCCGACACGAAATCTACGTGCTGTCATCACCTTGGTGGTGACGTTGAGCAGATGAAAAGCGACACCGCAGTGTCAAAGCGTCGCTCCTCGTTGCTGCAAGAGATGTTGAAGAAACGACATGAGTCAGTACCCGGTAACAGAAAGTCAAAGCCATCAACAGCAGACAGTATTCCGGATGGCAAACAGGAGCTACTCCGATGCTGGTACAGGCGGTCATGCAGCTGTTCGAGATACACGAAGTGGAACAACGCACGCTGATTGAGCGCGATTGTCGATGGAGTGTCACGTCGTTACTAAAGAAGATGTTGAGGCCAACGGTGGTAGCGATATTGGTGGTGACCGAGAGGTTGCAGTCTTGGAGCTGTGAAGAGAGACGCGGTATTGCTATTTGCACTGGAGACGTTGTGCACACAAGTGTAGATACTTTGTTCCTTTTGGCCCACACCGAACACGTGGCACACTACATGAGAAGCTAATGATGCCAAATTCTTGACGTAGTCAGTCGCGATGCGCTGACACAGAATGCTGGTGCTGGCGTCGTAGAGTATACGTATTCGGCGGCAAAGGCACTTGCGTGTCAACAACTTGCATGGTGTAGCAAAAGATATCTATCGACACGAGAGGTCAACCCCACTCCACCCTATCGCCGGAAATGCTCAGTCGCTCTTCGATCATTGCTGCTACCATTGTATGCATTTCAACGACATCGACGTATTTTTCTCGATAATGACAAGGATGTGTATGTCATAACGCACAGTTGACGTCGTCGGTCGAGCACTATTAGAACCATGGACTGTTTGGTGCATCGTTGTCCATCTGATGGTGGCTTGTGTTGTGTTGTGTTGATATTTGATGTATTTATTCGATCATGCGGCGCGTTTTCTTTCTCTTCTCTCAGCGGTATTTTGCTACTGACTCCGTTTATTTTCGTGGTGACTTGGTGCAATCTATTGATATGCTCGGAACATACAGATGGATTCGAGTTGCTCATTCTTTACATGTGTAAATTGGAACGAGCAGACGTAATCTGCAGTACTGCCCCGCGCTTTCATCCTCTTCTCCATCTGTCTGAAACAACGCGAGCCATCAAACGCTTTTGCTCAGCCGGTACGACCATCGGATAAGCGAAACCTTTGGTCGTTTCTGCCCGAAGAAGCGAGGCTATGTCCCGAAACCAAGCATTGATATCCCGGTCTAAGCTTTATGTGCCCCGATCGGTAAAGCGTACGCCCTGGTAAATACAGTTTGTCTACCGATTTGTCGTGTCTGTCTTTCGATCCGTGGCCAAAAATGTATGATGAGAGTGCAAACGTACAATCATATCGAAAATGCGTCTTGTGGTTGTTCGTATGTTGTCAAGCAGAAGCATCAAGTCCGGTACTATCCTTTGTACTCGACATGCATGTAAACTGAGATACAAATACAGCATTTCGCAAGACGGGGTACATGGGATTCGATACAGCCAACACCATACCTACTGATTTTGTCCAACCGACGATGGAAGCACTTGAATTGCACAAGACTTAACAAGCGCTTCGTTTGTTCAATTGATGTGCCGCATCGGCACAAAAGGGCGTGTGCCATGATGCAAGCTGCCATGCTTTCTGCTGCGGTGAGATCATCATCCGATCATTCATATGATTGCAAGCAGCAGTCCATAGCCACACTTGCGCTAATCGTCTTGACTCTTATCGCGTGCCTTCCTTTTGTATTGGCGTTGCCAGCTTACATGTCAAATACAGCTGAGCCGGCCTAGCTATAAGTTGCGAGCTCGTCAGCCGCATTCGGCCTCAACTTCTATCAGACGACCAAGAACAACAATGTACCACTGCAAGCTTGAATATCAGACCGTCTATCGCATAGCATCAGAGCTCTGCGTTTGCGTCCCAAGAGATCTCATGTCATGTCAGCAAGGCACACGTTAGTTGCGTGCAAAGAGTCGATCTGTGTCATGCACTCATCCATCCCATCGTCGTGCTCGTAGTCATATATAATCGTACTGGCTGCATGACTGGCGTAAACAACGGTGAGGAGGCAAGAGCTCCTGGCAGCGTACAACAATTCAATTGCTTTCGCTGTTTTCGACACGGTGTGTCGGGTCTTGCAAGCATCTGGTATTTATATCATTATTGTAAACCCCTGTGCTCAAACTTGTCCTTACGGACTCAATGCTATACACTTTCCCGCATTAAAACCTAAGATGTTAGTGTATCATATATGCCGGAATGGACGCACCCATCTTCTTTCCGCGCGCAGTTGTTACGGGGTCCATTAGAGGACATTGTCACTCTCTTTGATGTCAGCGCGATCGTGATTAACTAGAACCATGTATGGGGTATGTCTGTCTGTAACTTTACAACTTTGTAAAATTGACGTTTACTATAATGTTGATGTTATTCGCGCTAAAGATTCATACAGGGCATCATTGGCTTAGCAGACAACATTTGATCATATTACCTGAAACAGCAATATGAAGGGTACATCGACCTTATGGTAATATTCTGTAGTGGCTTACACCACACTTCAAGTCGGCTCGTAAATAAGTCATTAGACCACCAACCAATGTTACTAATTAAAGATAGATGCGAGCAAAGGGTGGCAAGCAGGAAGCCAGCATGCACTGTTCTTGTCAGAAGCAGTACACTTTATCCAGTCCTTGTCAGAACTGAATGAAGTAGGCTTATATGAGATTCAATAAAAACGCTCTACTTATACTAAAACATGCGCTCTTTTCATATAACTAAGCGTTTTGTTTGGTTGTGTGCGCTTCCTCGCATAGCAGTGTACGTGAATACTCGATGCACTTTTCCACACCGTCATATATTGCTTGCAATGTCATCTGTGTAGTATGCTTACACTTGCCATCAGTGTAAGGGGAAGATGCTCGGCACCCTCATATATAAAATTGAAAGCATGTCACCTGTATGAATGAAAATTCAGCGGCGATGTACATGAATAAGATCTTTGGAATAAGTCAATACTTAGGCAGCGACTATACTATCTAAAGTGCAAGTTGCACTTGTCAGTCAGCGACAAAACTATTGAATGTATAGGTCGCACTTGTATTGATTCTATAAATACAACCTGCTTATATATAATGATCTATATGATTTTTGTGTTGTGTTAGGCACCACAAAGATATATGTTATGTAGTTGTCACTTGTATATAGACAAAACCGCTAATGAGGCCTCCGACGGGAAGCCGAAACGCGTCTCGCGCGTATACCACCTAATAAGAAGCGACAGTCACAATGAATGATGTTCAAGTACTTAGCGTACATAATTGTGATTGGTTTGAGCTCCGCTATGATCTGGATGGATACGTATAGCCATAATAACTTGTGTGTCCTTGAAAAATCTGTGTTTGTTCGGTCACGCTTCCTTCGTGCGTACCAGTGTACGTGCGATCATGCCGTACCTGAATACATTGTGTTTGGTGTTAATAAATAAAGCCATGACCACGATAAGCGCATAGTGCCGAATGATACGCCACAAGAAAATCCTGTCGGAAACCTCACGGCCGGCGGTCATTTTGTTACATATATATATTGTAAATTCACCTGCTTGGTATGATAACCCACCTTTGCATGCTACATCGCCCATTTCATCCTTTCTAACGCATCTCCGACAATTTGTACTCGTCTCTGTTTACATTCGATCAGACACGTTGCACACGTTAGAAGCAAGCGTAGTTGTGCTATTCATAGTAAATACATGCTAAAAAGATGATGTGAACATCGTTCAGCTTAGCTGCCGGAGCTTTTTCTGTCAACATCAATCAATCTTTTGTCGAACACCGCGTTTAAGGTATGCTATGTAACAAATCTTGTTTGAATGCACTCGTGCAAAGTAGGTTGAAAGTAAAAGTAACATAATCCCGAGGATCATATTTCAATTACCACTACAACATGTAGACCATCGGCATTACAACTTGACCAGGTAAGGTTGCACATACCTCATGTCCAGTCCGCACATCATCATATGCTGGTCCCATGTGTCAACCGCATCTCCTGGTCCCATCCGTCTCGACATGCTTATCGTCCCGCGTGGCGTCCGTTTCCATCTATTCCACCTGCCGAGTCTTCAACATAATGGCCAATCAGACGAGTTCGGATCTAGCCCTATATGCAGGCCTCCCTTATTACGGGTCTCCCGTAAATACCGTAAATAAGCTATTTACGGAACGAGGTCCGACCTTAAATACGGTTATTTACGGGGTCTTGATTAAACTACTATGAAGGACGAAAGCAGTTGGGACAGCTGAGTATCAAAGGACCGTGTTTGTATTCATTGTCTCCGCTTAGAACGTAAGTTTCTGGAGAAGCTTGAACTGCCTTGCGGGCATCACGCCTATCAGGGAAAAGTCTGTCAAGCTCATCCGGTGGATGTCTTTTTCCCATTTTAGAATGGAAAGACCGCTCTCTACAGAGGACGTTCCCGAAAAAGTGCTTGCCAGTCCACCACAAAACATCTCCAGCTCGTGAATCTACCTCTTGTAAGTTTCCAGGCCTTGCTGAAGGGCGTTTTGTATGTACACCCGTCCAATGCATACAGAAGGGCTCTTCATTGCAGTAAGCATTTTTGAGATCACGGAATTCGGTTTCAATGTAGTCCATTGTCGCTTCTGCAGAAATAGGGGCCCAATGAGCAGCAAGACGTTCACGTTGTGTGCGTACAATAGCGGTAAAGCCGCGTCCATTCAGTGTCACCAACTCGTGCGACAGCACTGCTGGCGACACGTCCAAGGAAACGCTATTCAGGGAGTTTCGTTCGTCCACGACTTCGTCCAGCCCAGCGATCAAATTCAACAGGCCCTTGCTCAAGTTTCTTGCCAGGTTTTCCATACTGGCTTGCCCGGCATGTTGCATGCGATCGGATAAAAAACCACCCATGTCTTTCAGAAACAAGGTCATATCTGCGACACGAGCTGAGTAGAAATCGTTGCTGAACACAGCGTGTCTCTCGATGTCGATGTCTTCACGCTGTCCAGAAGCTAATGGGCCGTTTGTTATGACAAAGTCTTTGCAGTAAGTCCGTAGATTGGCGATGGCTTGGTGCTGCCGCGAGACCAGAGTGTCATCCTTTTATAGTTGCTTGAAGGTATCGGTGGCGGCTGCGGACTCATCTTCGACGAACATTAGGACTACCCACCATTCATGCGGCGGTTTGCAGGACAGGGTCTTCGTCTCCAGGTACTCTCTGATGGCCTTTCGGTGCGTTTTGAACCAGCTGGCGACCTTTGACATGGATTCTCACCTTGTTTCTGCGAGTGTGCGACATTTCGTTCCTATGTCGTTAATCAGGTTCTGTTGACGGCGCAGGTATCCAATGAGTGCTGTTAGCATTGACAAAAATTCTTTGTCCATCAATTCTTCGTAGAACAATCACAACTTCAAGTCCAATTGATGTAAATCACACCAGATGCGGTAAAAGCCAGGTAATGCTGCTTGTTCAAATAGCGTGGCCACCCCGCCGATGTGGCCGATCATTCGCGGTTCGCCGTCCGTTAAGAGAAATCAGCATTGTCTTCCATTCAGTGCAGAGTACATCCAGCACTGCCGGAGCGTGGCGGTACACTTATGCTGCCTTATGCCTGCAGAAACCAAAATTCCAATCATGTGCAAGTTGATGATCTCGCCATGCCAGAAGAGCAGAATGCGGATGTCCAGGAGTGAAGTCGACATATGAGTGGACATATCCAACGCGATTGAGAATGCCCAGCTAATTTACAAGATGTCGTGGATATGTTGCAGATTCAAGGCCAAAGTAAAGCGAGCGTACTGAGCGACCCTTTCATTCTTGGCAGTGTCGATCTCCGCAACGCCGTTGACTTCTTTTGTCATGGTAGCCAGAGCTTCTGCTTGCCGAAAGTAAACTCCAGTTCTGAGAAATCCCGCCACCAGATTAAATTGCTTTGGATTCGAGATGTCGATTCGATATTTGGTAGTGTCCAATCCAGGGTCTTCAACGGTGTTGGGTCGATATCTTCAAAGGTTCTAAGTGCTCTTTCCCTGCACATGTTTCGGCAGCCCATCGTCGTCGTCCTGGTCGAGAAGTAGGTTCCCGATGATGACGTCAACAATCGCTTTGTTGATGTAAAGCTGCATTGCCGTCTGGTTGCCGGCGAAGTGCGGTGGAATGGTGTTCCTGTGCCTGATTGGTCGCATTTCTTTGGAAAAAGATGGCCTTCTGGTCTCTGGACAGGATCTTGAATTGGTCCGAGCGTGCCTTATGCTGGCGGCTGATGTGCTGTACGTAATTGTCGGTTCGAAATGGTTTAGTAAAAGACTTGATATTTTTGGTTCTGCGCCGCTTCCGTTCTTCCTGGGCGGTGCTCGTGTCTGTGTTCTCTCGGCCAAAGTGAATACAGAAGAGACAATTTACTGAAACGACCTTCGACGTGGCTACATCCCGACTTGCGATGGAAAGTCCGTAGTTGACTTGGTGGTCTGGGTTGAAGGGCGTACGCAGCGTACCGCGCGGCATAGCGGGAGCACGGGAGTTAAGTGTGAAGATAAAAATAAGGCGTGCTCGAGACAGAGTGCGAGGAGAAGGGAGGTGGGGAGGGCGAGTTGATGGAGGAAAGACAGGCAAGAGCGCCGGTATAGATCAGGGTGCCGCCAATAAAAACCTTTTAGTAAGGCCCTTATTTACGGTACAACCTGGACCTTATTTACGGTTATTTATGGTGCAAGTACTATTTTCCCGTAAATAGGGAGGCCTGCTCATAGGTCTTGCCGTTTGAACTTCAACCGTCATGGCTTATTGAAAAACCTGTCATAAAAACAATGTCTTTAAACACATTTGTCATCGCGATGTTCGTTGATCAAAGCTCATTAAGTACACCAATCACAATCTATCAACTCACGCATTAGGCCATGTGCATTCGTTACCACGATTTCACGTTTCTAGAACGTATGACGGGGGCTAATGCAGCGATTTTGTTTGTGCTCCTTGGCTTTACAAATTCTTCTATTCTACAAGTTGATTGAAAACAGAGGCTTACGATTGGGTGTCGTCATGTTTATCTCTCTGGACATCCCCAACTAGCCTGATCCGACAGCTACCACATGTTTGGTCGCCTCGAGAGCAATCCAGCACATCGTAGACAGCTTCAAGAGGTGAGGACAAGGCGAATCGAAACAGGATGATACGCGGGTTTTATATTGTAAGGTCGTGGTGGTGGTGCCCGAATGAAGACTACATGTAACACTTCAGGACGACCATCTCCTTTGCTGTTTGCATTTACGTCATCAATTCGATATTAAGTGGTACATTATCGAATAACTAGTGCGAGGGAGGTAGGATGAGCTTACGCAATCGATGCATTTAGCTCGAAGAAGCACACTTGCACAATCTCAAGCATTTCTCCTTTGCTTAATACATAGATATGCTGCACCGATTGGCGTTCTTCCGAAAACCACAAGCGAATGGCAGCAGTAAAAGCTGATCATCTTCGACTGGGGACCCAAAACCGTTTGCGTGCCAGTGGACCATATTAAGAACATCCAGACGTATCACAAATACTTGATCCTCTCTCGATTCTTCATCTTATGCACCCGGGCGCATCATCCAGACGCAATCATGCAGAGCTAAACGATCGTGTTACTCCGGCTGAGTAGCATACGCTTCTTGATACGTGTCGCAAACGAAATGGTATGATGCTGTCGAGCCACCCTTGGAAAGGACCGCCTCGTGCCTTTGCATCATCAGCAAGTCCGTATCCGTGATAAGGAACATACTGTCTTCTTCTATTTCTCTGACACGGAATCATCTCCACGCAGTGGCCATTACTGCTGTACCATAACTACGCATTTTCTGCGAAGTATTTTGACAGATGGTTGGTGACCACAAAATTCTGACTTACTCTATACCTCACGCTTCCCACAAATGTACCACTTCACGAGAACCGCCACCCTTTTTTGGTGACGCAAGTACGGCTGAATGTAAACGAAGGACTTGCCTCACCATAACTAGTCGCTGGTCCTTGACTAACATTGTCTGAGCTTCGCTCGTACGTCACCGTATATATGCGCAAGATGGTCCCGTTGAATGGCAAATACGCATTTACGTGTTCAATCTATTCACAAGGCGCTGAATGCAACTGGTAGTCTAGCTGTGTACATGGCTAGCTACTGGGTTTTGTGTTTCTAAATCAACAACGTCAACGTGATCAGCGTGACCGTCGCGATGTAACTCACAGTAATCGTCACTGTACCACTCGTGGCGCTTGAGCTGCTCCCGTCTCGAATGTTATTCGCGGTGGCGTTGTTTGACGTCTCCATCGATCGAACAGCTTTGCATTTTGTATTGAACGCATCGACGATGTCAGTCTGCATGTGTGCATTCATCTCTTGAATCTTGCAATCTCCGAGTCCCGCTGCTCCAATCTCAGCTAAAAATGCCACGCAAGCATCGCTGTCACAGTATGGCTTGATCTCCTCCAAGGAGAGTTCGGACATGATCGGGGTGAGTTTGCTACCGACATCCGACATGCACGTGGCCACGTATGGGCTGGTTACGAATCCCATTACTTTTGACGTGGCGCAAATTTCTTCCGTCCTCACGATACTCACGAATGGCAGCAGTAGTACGAGAACCGCCAACAACGACATCGCTATGAGAAGCTCAGCTGACTTGAAGAAAGTTGATTCGATTATGGGATCGTTTGTGTCGACTTGTTTGCCAGATTGAACACTTTGTACATGAGTTTTCTCCTAAGAATCAAACAGACTGCCACGGTCGACTGTGCTACCATGCATGGAGAGAGGCAAGCGACTACTGAAGCGAAGTCAAACAGACGGACTCAGATCGGCGCAGTTGTGAGCCACCCCGACCGAAAGATATGCGCGCTTGCATCTTTACACGGGCAGTTGGCAATATCGGGCAGTAGAGCTTTTGTCCAGCGTAGGACTCCAAGGGCTGCCACGTGATATCTCC
The DNA here is from genome assembly GCA_947650285.1 of Hyaloperonospora brassicae. Classification (NCBI taxonomy): domain Eukaryota; phylum Oomycota; class Peronosporomycetes; order Peronosporales; family Peronosporaceae; genus Hyaloperonospora; species Hyaloperonospora brassicae. The sequence goes on along the minus strand of CANTFL010001286.1, from coordinate 109,687 downwards.
AGATGCTCTGAAGTATGATCGCACGGTCTGCGCGTAACATCGATCTCATACGTCTGCATATGGGTATGTGATGCAGTGGATATGGTCGGACAAGCACATGTGACTCAGTCTGACGCGCAAGGCTCTCTATTTTTCATTCCCTTCGTAAGTACCTGATAGAGCGTACATACCGGGAGTGACGCGAGCATCCATATGTCGATGCTCTATACGTGGGTCTTCGAATCAGCAGAAAAGATGGGAGAGAAAAAGAGGGACATGGATGTATCTAAAGAGAGACATGGATGTATCTTCAGTTGTTCTTGTCGTGGACTGGCCCGCGCACATTCGCTCCACTTCGGCGGCTAACGGCTTCTGTCACCCAAACTTGATTTAAAATGTTTCATATACCTTGTCTAGTATGGACTCTTATAGACATTCAGTTCGAGTTGTGGCACGTCCGTAGATTGATCGTGTGACGATTTACAATACCATGCAGTAAACATAACGATTTTGTCATCACAATGCTCCTTGCGACTAATATCTTCACTATTGCTATCGGAAACTATGGCATGGAACAGCAGCTGATGTGTCCGACGTGATCGCACTATTCGGTCAATGGCGCGTGATAGACGTTTTAGTATTGGGGGCGCCGACAGACGATTTCATGCTGTATTTGTGTTTGCTGCACACGGGCATCGTCCAATTCAATGCTCGCATGGAGCTTCCTTTCGCGCCTCTGTGTACGAAGTAGAGGGCCCAATATCTGTGCTGCACGATAACGAAAGCAGCTTACGATTGGCAAAGAGGGTATCGTCAACATCACATGACGGCGTCAAGTAGACTTAAGCACTTGGAGTGCCAGCAGTTGCTTGGCGGTCGGGAGCTTGCCAAAGATTTTGTATGCAATCAATTTTTTAGCCTCTCTATGTCGACAACACTAAGATGGTGTACATATAGTTGATCGCACCAAAAATCCGCGAGTAATTGAGCTACATCCTTTGCCACCACTATATCGAGCAGCACCAGTTAGTCGAACTGTCGTTCACAGAATCGGCGACGGGTCAGTAAGAACTCATCACCCTCATGCTTTGCAGAATATGTGCGAGCCAGTCCACGACAAGAACAACTGAAGATACATCCATGTCCCTCTTTAGATACATCCATGTCCCTCTTTTTCTCTCCCATCTTTTCTGCTGATTCGAAGACCCACGTATAGAGCATCGACATATGGATGCTCGCGTCACTCCCGGTATGTACGCTCTATCAGGTACTTACGAAGGGAATGAAAAATAGAGAGCCTTGCGCGTCAGACTGAGTCACATGTGCTTGTCCGACCATATCCACTGCATCACATACCCATATGCAGACGTATGAGATCGATGTTACGCGCAGACCGTGCGATCATACTTCAGAGCATCTGGAGATATCACTTGGCAGCCCTTGGAGTCCTACGCTGGACAAAAGCTCTACTGCCCGATATTGCCAACTGCCCGTGTAAAGATGCAAGCGCGCATATCTTTCGGTCGGGGTGGCTCACAACTGCGCCGATCTGAGTCCGTCTGTTTGACTTCGCTTCAGTAGTCGCTTGCCTCTCTCCATGCATGGTAGCACAGTCGACCGTGGCAGTCTGTTTGATTCTTAGGAGAAAACTCATGTACAAAGTGTTCAATCTGGCAAACAAGTCGACACAAACGATCCCATAATCGAATCAACTTTCTTCAAGTCAGCTAAGCTTCTCATAGCGATGTCGTTGTTGGCGGTTCTCGTACTACTGCTGCCATTCGTGAGTATCGTGAGGACGGAAGAAATTTGCGCCACGTCAAAAGTAATGGGATTCGTAACCAGCCCATACGTGGCCACGTGCATGTCGGATGTCGGTAGCAAACTCACCCCGATCATGTCCGAACTCTCCTTGGAGGAGATCAAGCCATACTGTGACAGCGATGCTTGCGTGGCATTTTTAGCTGAGATTGGAGCAGCGGGACTCGGAGATTGCAAGATTCAAGAGATGAATGCACACATGCAGACTGACATCGTCGATGCGTTCAATACAAAATGCAAAGCTGTTCGATCGATGGAGACGTCAAACAACGCCACCGCGAATAACATTCGAGACGGGAGCAGCTCAAGCGCCACGAGTGGTACAGTGACGATTACTGTGAGTTACATCGCGACGGTCACGCTGATCACGTTGACGTTGTTGATTTAGAAACACAAAACCCAGTAGCTAGCCATGTACACAGCTAGACTACCAGTTGCATTCAGCGCCTTGTGAATAGATTGAACACGTAAATGCGTATTTGCCATTCAACGGGACCATCTTGCGCATATATACGGTGACGTACGAGCGAAGCTCAGACAATGTTAGTCAAGGACCAGCGACTAGTTATGGTGAGGCAAGTCCTTCGTTTACATTCAGCCGTACTTGCGTCACCAAAAAAGGGTGGCGGTTCTCGTGAAGTGGTACATTTGTGGGAAGCGTGAGGTATAGAGTAAGTCAGAATTTTGTGGTCACCAACCATCTGTCAAAATACTTTACAGAAAATGCGTAGTTATGGTACAGCAGTAATGGCCACTGCGTGGAGATGATTCCGTGTCAGAGAAATAGAAGAAGACAGTATGTTCCTTATCACGGATACGGACTTGCTGATGATGCAAAGGCACGAGGCGGTCCTTTCCAAGGGTGGCTCGATAGCATCATACCATTTCGTTTGCGACACGTATCAAGAAGCGTATGCTACTCAGCCGGAGTAACACGATCGTTTAGCTCTGCATGATTGCGTCTGGATGATGCGCCCGGGTGCATAAGATGAAGAATCGAGAGAGGATCAAGTATTTGTGATACGTCTGGATGTTCTTAATATGGTCCACTGGCACGCAAACGGTTTTGGGTCCCCAGTCGAAGATGATCAGCTTTTACTGCTGCCATTCGCTTGTGGTTTTCGGAAGAACGCCAATCGGTGCAGCATATCTATGTATTAAGCAAAGGAGAAATGCTTGAGATTGTGCAAGTGTGCTTCTTCGAGCTAAATGCATCGATTGCGTAAGCTCATCCTACCTCCCTCGCACTATTTATTCGATAATGTACCACTTAATATCGAATTGATGACGTAAATGCAAACAGCAAAGGAGATGGTCGTCCTGAAGTGTTACATGTAGTCTTCATTCGGGCACCACCACCACGACCTTACAATATAAAACCCGCATATCATCCTGTTTCAAGTCGCCTTGTCCTCACCTCTTGAAGCTGTCTACGATGTGCTGGATTGCTCTCGAGGCGACCAAACATGTGGTAGCTGTCGGATCAGGCTAGTTGGGGATGTCCAGAGAGATAAACATGACGACACCCAATCGTAAGCCTCTGTTTTCAATCAACTTGTAGAATAGAAGAATTTGTAAAGCCAAGGAGCACAAAAAAAATCGCTGCATTAGCCCCCGTCATACGTTCTAGAAACGTGAAATCGTGGTAACGAAGGCACATGGCCTAATGCGTGAGTTGGCGGTTCAATAACTAGTACTTAATGGGGCTTTGATCGACGAACATCATGAGACAAGTATACTTCAACTTCGGAGTTCGATAGGAGATTGCTGTTGATAAACAAAGCTCAGGCAGATAAAAGCTGAAGGGTTTTCATAGCATCATTTAGACATGCGTTTACTATGACTAGCACAATGACGCTCCCTTGAAATATGGAAATCGTGACTGGTCGGAAGCGAACAGGGAAGAGTTCAAGTTGCAGGAGATGCATAGAAAACATGAAATAGACGCTGAGCATGCAACTCTGGGTCATCATTCCAAGCAGGTGAATTTGCAGTATTTTAACACTTAGTAATTCGCTTGTCCTCTGCAGCACAAAAATGGAAAATGAAATATCCTTTAGCGTTCCCTGTCAGTCTCACCTACTTGTTCTAGTACTGCAAACATGTATATCGACACTAACTTCTAGATATCCGTATCTAGAAGCTCACACAACAGTAACATTGGTGTCCCAACCATCCGTGATAACATTGTCGTCCTCCAGTTAACCCGCATTTTCCCAACGCGCACATTCCCATCGACGTAAACCAATGTTGTAGGCAACACCACCTTGTTACAGTATTAAGTTGTAACAGAAGGACGAAAAAAAACGTTGCTGAGGTATCGTAGCTGCGTAAAGTGCGGTGTAAATAGCCTTAATCAAGAAATCCGCTAATTGGTCTTCGGATGGTTAGTGCTCAAGGCTTATGTTTACGCTCTTCACATGATCACGCACGTAATGAGCCCACAGATCAATGTGTTTCGCACGAGGCGTGTAACCCAGCTTCTTCTCCATGCTGATAGCCTATTTGTTATCCATCATAATATCTGTTGCACCAGATGATTGAAGTCCAAGATCTTACATCAGGTACCGACCGAATCCAAACCTTTTACGTGGCCAAGACCAGTGCCATATATTTAGCCTCCGCGGATGATTGAGCAACGGAGGGTTGACGCTTGCTTCCGTGCACCACTGGACCATCGCCCTCAGAAACCATCACACCAGAAGTTTATCGACGAGTGTTTTCGTCTCTACCTCATTTCGCGTCACAGTATGCCCTAAGAACGGCTTCATGGTTCATTGATCAAGATTACTCATTACCATCGTCTTGCGTGCCTTTGAGATCGCATAAGACCTGATTTTCTACACTCCAATTAATTGAGCGCGGGCAGTCGAGGTACTGCGGTATTGACAACGAATAAGCGATGTCTGGCCGAGTCGCGTTGGCAACATACAAGAGGAATTTCACCAGCTAACGGTACGGACATTCATTGTCAAGAAACTCATGGGAATCATCTAGCGCGAGGCATTGACCGAACACAAGTGTATTCCGGACAGCATGAGCTTCATCACAGCTAAACTTGGTCACCATTTTGCGAATTGCCCTAGATGAAAATGTCTCTGGTCAATGTTGTAATAAATCTCCATATCTAACACGAAGCGCGCGGCACCGAGCGAATTTAAAGAAAAATAGGCGCTCAACTAGCGACTGGTATGATCAGCTTCTTCATCCATGCTTGCATCTGACTAAAAGATCTTCAACACACAGTACGATGTAAAACAGAGATCCGTTTGAACCTTGACTGGAACGACGCAAAATACACATGGGTCTGCGCGGCTATAAATGAAATTCAAATTCCAAGTCCGCAAAGACGGCACTAATCGTCTTGTTACAAACAGCCGCAGCTCGCTACAACCCATATAGACTGCGTCAGATTTCAAAAAACATTTTGTCTGCTTGTTCAACATGGGGGGACTCTCCTGTAGACCTTCTCTGCCAAATCACCACTCAGCAAATCTGTCTCGATGTCTAATTGTCAAATAGTGTAGCGTTTTGCGCAACAGATTGCTACAAAAACTCTGATAGAATTAATACTGGCAACAGGAGAGTGGGTATGGAAATAATCTACCCCTTTGGTCTGTAAGAAACCTTGTGCGACCAAACATGCGTATATGATATGACGTATCTATTTTATCATACTTCCGAGCAAATACCCACTTAAACCCGATCACCTTCACACAACGTGGTTGTTTCACCAATATATACTTTTGATTTTGCATGGTAGCGCGGATATCACTACGAATCGCATTTCCACGGAAGAGCGAACATTTCTGGTCCGCAGAGCTGTGAGGAAGCAATGCCGTGAAACCTCGTATTCGATATCATTCAAGCGTGTTCGCTTGTTGTGGCGGTTATTTACGTTTTGCTGACCCCACCGATGTGCCATTGTAACCAGTTGTGTGTTGGTCACGTCTTGTTGCTCTTGGCGCGTAACATCGTCCTGATAAGGTAGACGAGCGAAATCATCTGCCCTTGTTCTTGACCGAATCGAACCATCACTGAACACCACTTAATTAAAGCCTGACAAGGATCCGCATTGAACGTAGGATGCATGTATCCGCGCTTTCGGATCTCTTTAGGTCCGATCGATGGTCCTGATTTTGTATATGAATCCCATCATCCTGTTTGATGGGAACAATTGCATGATCAAGAGCATCGCTTCTCACATCGTTCGCATCCACGTTGTCACCAAAAGACAAGAGATATTCTTCATTCGTCATGTTGACGTCTCGATTAAAGGCTTGTACACCATCACTCGCAGCGGCTTCTACCTCATCCACATCTATTGCTTCGTGTACTGACGTATCTGGGTCAGAAAGAGATGTGTCAGATACGAAAATACAATCGTCGAGGTCATGATAATCGCGCACTTGTTTGTCGCTGCCGTTAACATGAATGACGGTTTTATACGAGTCGAGTGGTCGTTCATATAGAACCATCGATCGAGTGATAACGAAATTATTCAATTTTTTGTCTCACGCGCAATACATTCAAGGAACATACACCGATTAGCCTTGGCGTCCAACTTTGTTCGTTTGCTATCGTCATCCCGGTAATAACCACTTATCTGAAGACTTAAAAGTAATGTATATCTGTTTTTTTTCAGTCAATGATTTTCATGTAGACTTGTCAACCCGTGTGTAACGGGGTAGCCCGTTACAAGATATAATCATTAAGGCTAAAATGACATTAAAGAATATTACGTTGAATATTCTTTCATCAATATCACAGAGCATGATGATATTGTTGAAGATGACCGAAGGGTCTACTCATTGGTTGATATTGTGATGATATCAATCCACCAATTGCTACTAGACGCGCGCAATGGGTGGTGAGTAGACGTCATCATACTTTTAGTTGGATTATTATAATTAAGTCAGGATAAACAGAGACATAGGATTGAAAGGACTAAATTGTATCAAACAACAGTTTTACTTTTACCAGAGACTAGAGAGTTCACTTAGTCTCATTTCCCTCCTCTGTGTTGGTGCAACACTTAGCAGGGGTACTAGCTATCACTGTTGTCAGTGGAAGTGAGCTCCGTATTGGTCAACTAGTACGTTGTCACTAGTACCCCTTTACACCGTGCGCTAATATAAACTCAATTTAGTATGTGTGTAAATGTCATAAGCGCTGCCGCCCACCACACACGATCAACCTGCATGTGCATCAGCAAATTAGTGTTCCTTTACCAAGAGAGCAATTTATTCGCTCCGCAAGATCATTTTGTTGCGGAGAGTAAGGTGCCGAAGTCTGATGCGCGATCCCTCGATTGGCGCATAACTGATGCAATTGCTTGCTAAAGTACTCTCCACCATTACCCGGACGAATACAACGGATATTGTAGTCGTAATTGGTTTCGACTTGAGCCTTCAACATCTTGAACTTCTCCAATCTTCCGATGACTTGATTATTTAACATCCTGAACTTCTTGAAGACCTCCGACTTTGTCTCAATTGAGTACACGAACACTATTCGCAATTGGTAGTAGATATTCATCACGATGTATTTGGACCCAAGTTTCGACACTGGTTTTGATAGGCTACATTATATCACAGTGAACAAGCTCGAAAGAAACGCTTGTCTTCAAAAAGCTACAGAAATATGGCTAAATGAGCTTGTAGCCATTTTTTCACGTTTGCACCAACTACAAAAACTTAGAGCCCTCTCCAAATTTTGGTTGAGGTTCGTAAATAACATAGCATGCCTTGCTTGTCCTATTCGGATTAACATCAGACAAATGAACCAGTCGTGAAATCCATAATTACTTGATGCTATTGGCTGAAGAACCGATCATTGCGCTGCTGGTGGTAGCCATGACTGAGCGTCCAACCTGCCGCGCAAACAATCGTCTAACATGTATAAAAACGGCAACAACCGATTGTTTTACTGATATTGTGGCATGATATTGATTAAATTATAGCGAGGCGCCGTGGAAGGGAAAGGATGACACTGTCAATAACTTACCGCCCAGCTTGGAACTTTACGTACATCATTAAGCCTGACTATTTCCCATTGCAGAGATACAGTCGACACTGCCGCGAATTTGCACTTCCACAAATTGTTCATTGGCCACTGTTATCCATAGGGGAGAATCTAACTTGACTATGTTAATATAATCGCTTGTGTCGCTTTACATATGGCTGCTTGTAGCGCTGTCAAGCAACCGCATATCGTATTTATTTTTCTGTGATCGAGCTCTTACCGTATACAAACTCGCCACTTCTCATCGACCTTCCTTCTTGTCAGTTGTCTTTCTATGCCCATATCTCTTGCATTTGTAATAGCATCCCTTAAACTACACACCTTCTTTCATATTTTTTCTATCGCGGGGTTGGCCCGCGGGATGATATGGGCCTTTTTGCTGGCTTACACAACCCTTACGACCGATAGTATTGAGCGCAATTTTCATGTCGTCACGTTTATGGAGTTTTTTTTATACTCTCCGGAGTATTTCCTTTGCGTCCATTAAGGTCACGCCACTCGTTGCTATAATAATGAGCACCATCTTATCATAATCTTGAGTAAGGCTTACTAAAATCACAAATTTCTCACTGTCTCCAATCGTCTAGCCAACAGCTACGATCTTTCAAATACGGCTTGTTTTACCGCATGAGATAATCAAGGTTTTTTTCTTCTTCGAGCTGTACCTTGCTCAACTGTTTTCGTGGCTGTACCCTATTGTGAAGGTACTACTGTACGAAAAAGGACCGGGCATAATCCCACGCATCATAAGCAGAATGTGCCGTTCGCAACATGGTCTGATACGTGGGAGATAACAACTTCACATTGATAGTCAGATACTCTCTATCGTCGTCTTTACATGTACTGGTCTACTGTTAGTTCTCTGGTTTCTTTAACACGTGCTCGAGAACCCTATCCGCGCAAGTGTTATCCGCGTGGTAAATTCCCACAGGAAAAAGTTTTTATCGGAGATCATATCACCCGAGGTTACCAGCTTGGGTTTTTCAACTTTACAACTTAGTTGCCTGCTTGTCTTCTACAGCGCAAAAATGGAAAATGAAATATCCTTTAGCGTTCCCTGTCAGTCTCACCTACTTGTTCTAGTACTGCAAACATGTATATCGACACTAACTTCTAGATATCCGTATCTAGAAGCTCACACAACAGTAACATTGGTGTCCCAACCATCCTTGATAACATTGTCGTCCGCCAGTTAACCCGCATTTTCCCAACGCGCACATTCCCATCGACGTAAGCCAATGTTGTAGGCAACACCAACTTGTTACAGTATTAAGATGTAACAGGAGGACCATTGGCCGTGACTTGCCTGTCAAGAAATCCTTGTGGCGCGTAATTCGGCACTCTACGCTTATTTGATGCGGTCTTTTAGCTACCAAAAGTAACAACTAAGTATGCAGATGCGGCACGATCTCACATACACTGATATGCATGAAGACGGATTGTACACAGAAAAGGATTTTGGCCAATAAATTACCCCATAACATAACATATTATGTTCAAATTAATCGATTCAGAACCTTACCTGAAGCCAAACAAATTACAATTATGTAAGTACGTGCGCATCAGTTTCTGCGCCTGTTGCTTCTTAGTAGGTGGTATTGTTGAAAGTAAACATTGAATAAAATAAATAGGCTGTATCATAAATGCGCGCCAGACGCCTTTCGGCCCCCATCGGGGATCTTATCAGTGGTTTGTTTACATACAAGTGAGAACTACCCAGCCTATTTTAATGTGGTGCCTATTACAACACATAGAAGCCTATAGAACAATTCATGTATCTTCTGACGTAGGTAGAATCTCTAGAGTCGATTCAAGTGCAACTTGTACTTTCAACAGTATTCAAATTGATCAAGACGGTAACGTGTACCAAATGTATATAAATTTTTGCATGAAATGTCATTTGAATATGGCCAGTACCAAGCTTAAGGTAATATAATAATAGTGAGCCCCATCGTTAACCTAAAACTTTCCCGATATCTGTCACCCATCTACTTTCCATTGCATACTCAATAAAAAAAACAAATATGACCCAATAGATGGTTTGAGTATGCTACTATCTTCATTTCTTAATCTCGGATTTATATTAAAAAAATGCCGCGAAGTTATAGGCCTTAAAGTATTGAGAATATATGAACTTTGACTCGCGGCGAGCCACATTTGGCCTCCCCAAAATTTCCTGCGTCGACTTACGAAGCCCGATTTGTTTTTGATATTCATGCAGCCATTGAATAAGCAGACAATTGAGCGTAAAGGATCCTTTTTTGCAGTCTTTAATGTGCAAAAATGACGTTCGTCACCCTAAATGGTATTGTTTTGTTTGTATATGTCCTCTATTGAATATATAACGACGTAGAAAATTATCCACATATATTAACAACCATCACGTAGTTCCAAAATTATTGCGAAGCACAGTAATAGGTAGCAGCTTAAACGTTCACATACATTGGTTCTAAATATGTACCTTACCGTGCGACCTATTGCTATTTACGGCGTTCGACGGCCTCCCTAGTCAGTACCATATGATATACGTCCATTCACCTTAATCAATATCGAGCATGGTGACGGATGGTGGTGGAGAGACGGGTGCAAGAAAATTGTGGACCATCTGCTCGAGTTCCCGTTGAATGTGCACTCGTAATTTTTCGAGCATAATATTTTGGTTCTCCACACACTTTTTTATGAAGGTCAGTTCGCATATGACATAGGGTAGGATGATGTGATGGCAGGCCGCATTGATCGATACTTCCAATAGCCCTTTTTGGCTCTTGTAAACACATTTGTTTTGGACGACACTGCGGGCGCAGTTACAACCCTCATACCTTACAATTGCCATATCCATATGCTCGAGCACGGCATGTTAAAGATTGTTGACTGATAACTTCATTAGATGACGTTAAAAACGTGCAAAAGACGTGCGAGTTGTGCGCAGTGCGACGGGAGCGTTTGAAAATTAGATTTCGGTTGCGGAAACGGCAAATAAAAAATCAGTATTCAAATTTAGCCGACGAAAAAAAGTTTTTAATATACGTGGTGCGCACCGTAGCTTTATCGGATATGTTGAAACCGGACTATCTCTATTATACGTATACCCACATTCCAATTCGTTAGTAATTATAACAGATTGTTGAAGATTAATAGGAAGTAAACTGCGGCTCGAGCCCAATTAACACGCCATGCTGCTCAGTCTTACCTAATCGAAAAATTGAGCGCCTGAAGATGATGCTCCAATTTAATTTTCAGCGCGCGTCCAGCAAAATCATTGCCAATTTTGCAAGATTGTTTACGTTCCGTCTGGACGACTACCAAAGTCTTCTGCTTTAACATGTATGACCTTTTGCTTGTTAATTTCAACAGGGCTCATTTATCCTTCACAAAGGCCTTATGCGCACTTTTTTTGCAATATTTTAGCCGCTGTCACCATTTGAGTTCAGATCGTGCAATACTCAGAACAATCAACGGTTACGGCTTTATTAAGTCATGTTTACTTAGCTCAATACAGCAGGACAAATTTCAAACCAAAAATGAAGGCGCCCCAGATAAGTAGCACTATAATCGTCGCGGGTACCTTCGCATTCCCTTATATTTTTTCTGCTTCCGTTACTAGAGTATCGATTGAGGCATCATGTGTTACTCATTTGATGTCGAAATACTATATAAGTTGAGCTGCCACCGACCTTGTTGTACTAAAGAATTATCATCTCTATGTGTAACCTGGGCTGGCGGCACGCAATCGGTAGATCATTTACGCATGTTTTAAATTTGCAAAAGGAAAACGTCACTTATAAAAATAGAAAATAAACATACATATATGATCAGTTCGTACCTGTAGAGGGAATAGGTGATCTCGTGACATGACGCGAATTAATTTAAAATGCTGATATTATCATATAGGCAATCGAGAGCACGTTCCTGTAATAAATAATAATCTTCTAGGTAATGATATAGCAAACGTGTTCAACACACGACTTTTTGTCAGAAGCTATGGTTGCGATGGAGCGTACTTCTGCTTAAATACGTATGATGGCATTGTACCGATATAGTTAAAATTATTGTGATCCCGAAACTCACGTTTACGGAACGGGCTGAGGAAGTAAAGAATCGGAGCAAGAAATTGCTCAGAAAAGTCAGGGAGAAGTAAACTGAATCAATTATAGGTAAACCCCTTTATCAAATCCTTCTTCATCATACTACAATCACCCCTCTCTATAAGAGACTCTGGATAAGAGACACCCTCTATATAAGGGTCACAGTGTCGCCGAACATTTCAAACTATATAGTCATTTGTATAACATTCTCTTCATAAAAGAGTAAGATATAAGACTCGAATAACACTGGCCCATTTGAGGTGAAAACCCTCTTTATACGACTCACTATCCCTACTTCTGATGCTGAAAGAGATACGTGGCATATGATGAGACAGTTGTTTTAGCCGAAGATTTTCCTTAAACCTATTCAGCAACGTCATAGAACCACAGACGTGACCAAGGGAAAGACATAGAGCATAATATAATAGTCGAGCTTATGAGGCCCATATTACTGATGACGACAGTTACAGAAGACTACTTTTAATAACTTCGCAAGACAATACATAGGGAGAAGTAAATTTTGGTTTTCGTAAATAATCGACTACACTACTGATACAACACGTCTACCTAAGAATATCAAGCCTGTGCAACCAATGAATTAACAAAGCGAGTATCCATCTCTCGAGAGCAGAAGTACGAGGTCTTTCAACACTGCAAAGAACGCCCAAACATCCGCTTTTAAGAAGTGCAGACTTATGTAAGCATTCAGTTCTAGCACAACATTAGAAAATCAATGACGCATCGGCTCATGGCCATGAAAAAATCGACTTTGAGGGCTTTTACCCTAATGTAAAAAAGGAACGACGTGTAAATCATCCTGAATTCGAGAAAGAGCTGCTAAAATTCGTTCTCGAGCGCGAGAGTGCCTGGTTATCTGAACATCTGGCCCTGTAGAGATCAGACCGACTGCGAGTGAGCCATGATATCGAAGATCACGCTCTCAAGCTTTCCAAAGGCTGGCTCCAGCGTTTTATGAAGCGGAACAACATCAAAAGCCACACATTTATAGGCGAGCGCGGGAGCTTATGTATCGAGAATGTGCAAGCAGCAAAGTCTGAGATTCGATCTCTGATTGAACAGTATTCTCCTAGTGAGTGATGTATTTAATTTTGATGAGACAGCATCAATTTACGACTTGCCACCGAATAAAACCCTATCCACGGTTCAAAACAACGGCAAGAAGAGCGTAAAGTCACGCGCAATAGTTTCTCTGTGCTGCAACGCAAGATGCTCTGAAAAGCTGGAGCCCATGATCATCGGGAAGTTCAAAAAGCCAAGGTGCTTTAAGGGTGTGGAGACCGAGAAGCGTGGCATCGTCTACGCTGCGAGCTCAAACGCCTAGATGACTGTAATTATCTTTGATAAGTAGCTGCATCAATTTAAACTTTCGAATGCTGGTCGCATAATCTTGCTACTTCACGGAAATGCTTCCAGTCACAAGGTCCAACGAGAACTCAACAGCATCAATGTGGTATTTTTCCCGCCTAGAATGACTTCCACTATCCATTCGATCGATGCAGGTACGCATTAATATCTCGTAATTTATACATGCGCGTCTTAAATCTACATTTATCTCCTCACCTACATATATGATATATAGGTATCGTCCGATTGTTTAAAGCTCGCTACAAGAAACTTCATATGCGATGGAGCATGTATTTGATCTAAGCAAACATGGAACGCAGAATTAATGTCCTAGAAGCCATTGAGTTTGCAGCTGAGAGCTGGAACAGTATTAGCGGGGAGATCATTTGAAGTTGCTGTATCAAGAGTGGGATCATCGAAGCGCCACAGGTTGCGGACTTGCGTGCACAAAACGACTGTCGACAGTCCAGACTCGCCTTCGAACAAGACTGTTGCGATCTGGCTGATATGTTTCAAAGCTTGGTAAACCGTTAGCGTGGATGATTATGTCGAAATCGAGGACCAAAGGTAGATTCACGAAGAACAAGAAACTCTGATTGAAGCAGAAGTGGAGCCCGCGGTTGTCGAAAGCGACGAAGATCAAGCGCCTGTCATTGAAAAAGAAGCACTAAAGTGCTGCCTGTTTTTGCGTTCGTACTCCATTTGCTCACATGAGGACACGCGAAACATACAGTCAGATCTGGATAAGATGTCGTCGGTTATTCGCAAGAACCGGCACGCTAGGGCGATACAGCTCGACATGAGAGACTTCATTTAGTAGAAAAACGTTACAATTCATTATAATCGGCGGGTCACGCTTCAAAAAATATCATGTAACATCTTCCTTTCAGATTCTCTATAAGAGACTTTTTATACGACACGCTGTGAAAATTGGGCACAAAGTTGTCTCTTATAGAGAGGGGTCGGTGTAATACTTTATCAAACTCCAAACATCCAATACATAATCTCTCTCACCATTCATTGCGCGCGCCCAGCAGCCTTTGGTGCTTTTTAGATTGATATCATGGCCTACATCAACCAATGATGAAATGGCGCCAAATGTTACCTTACACTTTTTACTCCTTCAAGATTGACTCTCAAAAGAGTAATGTTGAATAAAATCATCCATTGAGATATTATTCGCATTGCCACAATTCGTGCCATGACATGTAAGGGCTCACCCCTATAAGAACACGTTTAGCTAAAGGAACCAATAACACTGTATGTAAAATAGTTAGGCTTCTTTATAAACCTCTTTTTATTCTACTCTTATTAGATTGTACTACAAAGGACGAATGTGGCAACTCGCTGTCTACCCATGTCGCGTCTAGCAGCGATTGGTAGCTTGATGATTGGTTGATAATGTGGTCTATGTCAACTACATGGTGGAGAAAGGCTGCATACTACCTTCAAAGGTATCATTATTTGTTATTTGCTTCGCAAGGTACAAACTGATGAATATTATCCATTTAGATAATATTCACATCGACCAAATATGGTGCGTACGACATGTAATGGGCTGCAAAATGATCGCCGGCCATCAACTTCCTGGAACTTATCGGCCACTCCACTCAAATTCCCGGACCGCATCGCCCCTTTGCCAACGTGTGACGTGGCCGTACGCTCCAAACGCCACTCGTGCCCGAAAACGACTTACAACTCGCCTCCAAAGTGGTATTTCCATCGATCGCCTCACCTCATCGACTTTCGGTACCCCGTGAATTGTCCCCGCGTTCCACCCGCACCACTTCTCACAGGGGTTCAGTTCCCTCTCCTTCCCCTCTTATACCCACTCCGCTAAGACATTGCTATCCCAACTTCCACGAGCTCCGACACTCGAAAAGCTCTTCAAAGAGCTCCGACCCACCAAACAAAACAGCACTTGTAATGTTGTCCAGAGCTTTCACTCGCGCGGTCCGTCCCCCGCTCCATCGACGAACCACACGACCGGTGCCGGCCGTGCAAACGTACCACATTGGCCTCCACCCGACCAGTGCTCGATCGCATGACGCGCTCGTCAAGCAGCAGCAGCAGCTGCGCACCGAAGGCGTTCTCCCCTACAGCCTCCACACGCCCGTGTTCCAAGTCTTTGGGAGCAATACGGACATTGGTAAGACGGTCGTGTCCGCCGGTATCTGCCGCAGTGCAACCACAGCAGCGGCTGCAAACGGCTCGCGCAGTGGCGGACCGGTCGCGTACATTAAACCGCTGCAAACGGGCGTCGACACGACCGGTTCCGTGGCTGTTGTGGGCGAAGGGGACGCGTCGTTTGTCGAGCGGTACGCGCGCGACGACTACAGTTCGACAACGAAGAGACGACAGTGTCCCGTGCACTGCTCGACGCTGTTCTCGTGGCGAACGCCCGTGTCGCCGCATCTCGCCGCGCACTTGGAGGGCCACTCGATCTCGGACGAAGAGCTGCTGGAACTGCTGGCGAACAAACTCCAAGTGCTGCAACCACAGCTCACCGAGGAAGAAGAAGAAGAAGAGGACAATAACAAGGCGGGTGAAGGTCTCGTGCTGGTCGAGACAGCTGGTGGCGTGTGCAGTCCCACGGCATCGATGCGGCCACAAGCGGATGTGTACCGTGCGCTGCGTCTTCCAGTTGTGCTGGTCGGCGACGGCAAACTCGGCGGCATTTCGACCAGTATGTCCGCGCTGGAATCGCTGCTGATTCGTGGCTACGACGTTGCTGCTATCTGCCTGATCGAACAGGATAAGCTGGACAATGCAGCAGCCCTCGAGCCACGGACGACAGAGCTGGGTATCCCGATCTTTACTATGGACGCTGTGCCGCCCATGCCAGAGCCACTGGATAAGTGGTACGTGGCACACGACGCTGTCTTTGCAGACGTAACCAGAAGCCTCAAGTCGTTCCACACTGCTCGTCTCGAGCGCTTCAAGGAGATGGAACAACGGGCAGAGAAGGTGTTTTGGTGGCCCTTCACCCAACACAAGAAAGCTGGGACGGTGTCGATCATTGACTCGGCGCATGGCGACGAATTTAGTGTCTACCGCCCGGACAGCAACACGGTGACACCGCTCTTTGATGCATGTGCGAGCTGGTGGACACAGGGTGTTGGCCACGGCAATTCAAAGATGGCCACAGCTCTGGCGTACGCGGCAGGTCGATACGGTCACGTGATGTTTCCAGAGAACGCTCACGAACCTGCTTTCCAACTTAGTGAAAAGCTGCTTGCATCGGTTGGCAAAGGCTGGGCCTCGCGAGTGTACTACTCGGACGACGGATCGACTGCTGTGGAGGTCGCTCTGAAGATGGCATTTCGCAAATACGTGCTCGACCACAAGCTGGATTACAGTCAGTTTGCATCGGATCAAGCGACGCGATCCAAGATAATCACGCTCGCGCAGGCCAATTGCTACCACGGCGACACACTGGGTGTAATGAACGTCGCGGAGAAGAGCGTCTTTAACGAGATGCAGCATCCGTGGTACCGACCCGAAGGTGTCTTTTTGAAAGTTCCGAAAGTGGCGCTGCGAAATGGCGCGTACGAGATTTCGATTGACCCGGAAATTGCCGGCGAACACAAGACGGAGGAACCGCTGCCTTCATTCGATGCTGTCTTCGATTCTTCGCGCGACCAAAGTCCGTTGGCCGACGTCTATCGCAAGCACGTAGCTCACGCGATCGACAGCACTGAAGAGACTGGCGTACATGTGGGATCTGCGCTCATTGAGCCTATCCTTATGGGCTCAGGTGGTATGTTCCTGGTGGATCCGCTCTACCAGCGTGTGCTCGTGCAAGAATGTCGTGCTCGCAAGATCCCCGTGATCTACGACGAGGTGTTCTCAGGCTGGTGGCGACTAGGAGTGGAGTCAGCGCGCGATCTGCTTGGCATTGATCCGGACATCGCATGCTATGCGAAGCTGTTGACTGGCGGTGTGGTCCCGATGGCTGCCACGCTTGCATCGGAGGACGTCTTCAACACGTTCTACGCAGACTCGAAAGGTGAGGCGTTGCTGCACGGCCACTCGTTCACGGCGTACCCTGTCGGTTGCGCTGCGGCCGTGACCGCGTTGGACATGTACCAGATCCTTAGCAATGCAAGGATTCCTACCAAAGACGCCGCTGTACGAACGTACTGGAACATCGACGTTCTCGCTGAGCTTTCCACTCGGCCGTACATCGAGCGCACGTTTGCTATCGGGACGGTAGCATGCGTGGAACTGGCAGTAAAGGACGCTGGCTACGCGTCGACTGAAGCTGCCGAACTCATCCAAGTCTTGCGCCGGAACGGCGTGTACGCTCGTTCCCTGGGCAACGTGCTGTACATGATGTGCTCGCCCCTGACAACGCAAGAAGACTGCACCAAGTACTTGACACGATTCACGCAGCAGATGGAGCGCTTGCAAGACAAGAAGTAACGCGTCGAGGCAAAGGCAGTGTCGCTTCAAGCAATGATGTGATTGACCGCCTGTGATTTTGTGCGAGGAAGTTCGATTCGAACTAAGAGATGACACATCCAGCACCACCACCAGCAGCAGCAGGTGCGTAACTCCCACGTCGCTTCTGGTCGATAAGAATGTTGAGCTCCGTCATTGCGTTGTCGAATTTGCGGATAAACAGCGGTCGATCGGGCAGCGCTCGTGTCTCTCGGTCGTGAATGAGTCTGTTGCGTAACGTCGCAACGTAGCGGATCGAGCGCACTGTGGGAATGGGGAGCAGCCGCTCAACGGACGAAACCATTTCGTGCAGCCCCTGACCGTGGGCGTTGAACTCGTGTTCCAGCCGGTACTCGAGTTCCTTGGACGTCTCAATGGCGAGTTGGTAGTCGTTGCTCGAGTACACGAATTCTTTACCTGAGACGTTCCCCATGTGGCCAACTGATCGATCGGTCGGTCGGTCGTTCTCGTGTCGCACAGTATCAAAGTGAGGACGACAGCTGTCATTCTCGTTCGGTGGTTTTTTTTCAGGTGCCACTCTGCAGCTTCTGATCCGTCCGACGTTGCGGCTCTTTTCGACTGGCGCTGTGCTTTTTGTGCTTATAAATCATAGTAAATACCGAGAAACCCCGTCGGGCGGTGCTACAAACTATGGCGAATTTGAGAGAGATTGTGCACCGACGCTGAACGCAGATGTGTGACCTGTTGCGTCTCACGAGCACGAAGGATGAGTTGCTGGCGCTCCCGTGTGTACTCTTGTGTGAAATTGGCGATGTAGCCCAATAGTTCGTCAACGGGCAACGTGTCCTCTTCCTCGAAGTAGTGGAGAAAGTTGAGTCGCTACAATGCACACAGCACCAGAAGAGGTCGAGAGTCAGGATCAAGAACGAGCCTCACAGGCACAGTGCAGTCGGAAGCGACATACCTCTCGCTCGAGTTGGTCAATGAGCTCCCGCACGCCGTTGAGCATGTGCTCTGCTTCGTCAGCATACAACCGCATAGTCTTCCGTGAGGCTGTCAACTCCGTCCGCACATTGTCGTCGTCGGTTTGCACCACTGCCATCGTTTGCGTCTCGTGTACGAACTGGCGAAGACCTTCTTTGAGTGATTGGTACTCGGCGACAAGGCTCTGGACAGACAGCTTGCTGCACGTCGTGATCAGAGATAGCTGGTGACTAAACAGGGCGAGGTGCGGCTCGTCGCGCTGTCACATTCGAGCACCCATCAGTCAGTCAGTCAGTCAATCAGTCAGCAAGCAGTCCATTACGTCACGTGGCAATCGAAACACGCATCGCTCACCTCAATCGACTGGATCACGTACTGCAGGAAGGAGATCCGTCCATCGTAAGCCTTTGTAAACGACAGTTTTGCGAGCGAGCTTATGGTAATGCTTTTCACCCATCGGGTGTACTCGACCCCCTCGCCAAAGTTTAGCAGGTTGCCCAAGTGGAAGATGTATTCAAGTACGCCAGCAAACTGGTCGCTCGAGCACACCTGCTGAATCCCGCGTGTCAAGAGCTTCAAGCTGTCGCTATGCATGTTCAAGCATCATGTGTGTGTGAGTTTCAATGCATCAACGCACTCAAGTTGTCGGCCAAAAAAAACACACCGTAGCTCTTCGACCCGCAAGGTGAAGTCCATCTTGTACTGAAGACAGCGCAGCTTCTGCTGTGCCCTAGGAACACTGCGAGCGACCATCAAAAACTGCTCCGCCTGTGCCGAAGAGAGAACGCAACAAGTGGTCAGACGTCGACCAGATCAGTCGGCAGGCCAGGGAAAGCAGCACTTACCGTGGCTAGACTAGAGACGTCACCATCAAAACGGTCAATGGCCTCTTGCTCCGTACTGTCAGGCCACATGTCAATCAGTGACTGCAACGCTGGACTCGACAATACGTCGCAAGTTAACGTCAAGATTTGGTGCGCGAGCTCTGGAAACGTCCGCTTCACTCGCGCAAGCACAATAGCAATGTTCTGAGACTTTTTGTGATCCAGCAGCACGACGCACATCTTGCGTCGCAGGAAGGCACGACGAGGACCTCTGATCTTGTTTGACTCACATACGCCTTCGTCCGTCGTGGGTTCACTCTCGATGTCGTCTCGAACCTCATCGTCACCACCATTGGAATCGGTTGGGTCCGAGTTGGCTCGCTCGCGTTTCTCCACTTCCTCCACGTACTGTGCCAAGGGCAGTTCCTCAAACATGGCGCCTTCCTGGCCCCCTGCAGCAGCGCTTTGTCGTCGAACAGCTTTCGCTTCGACTACTCCTTTGACAAAGAGCGTTTCCATCCACCGCCGGCTTTCACTTGAGATGCACACGCCGCCATCTCGTGGTGTTTTTTTCTCGTGGATTTGGCTCCAGAGTGAACACTGCCGTTGAGCTCCGACAGCTGAGTCAGTGTACGGAGTCGTCGACCAGTGCAGTTTCTTGCGCGTACCGTTGTTCAGCTTGCGAAGAGCCAGCAGCGCTAACTCCCGCCCAGTGCTGCTCACTGCACTCGAAGCGGATCGCGCGGCCAATGCGTCGGGTGTCGACGGTGCAGTCGACACAATGGAACTAACACTGGAGCGTCGAGACCGCGTGGCCAGCTCGGCATGTGTGAGCAGCCGATCGTCTTCGACGCACTTGACGACTGCAACACCAGGTTTAGCACGACACGGTGTGTCCAAATCAGCGGCGTCTACGCCTTCTGTCCGTGCCTTCATCTCGACCACGAGACGTGGCACGCCGACCTGAAGCATTCGCCTGAACGACTCGACTTTCTGCCTGTGCTTGAGACCGATCGTGTCGAGGAGGTCGTCCATCGGTGGAATCTGAATGGGCGCGGGGACCTTTTTCACACGTGGCGTCGTCGAGTGGATCAGCTCGTCCAGCACCTTTGGGTCCTTGTTCTCAGCTCGTAGTTTGTGCTCGACAATAGCTCTGGGAAGGCCGACCTTGAGCATCTGTAGGTACGTTGCGTACTCGACCCGCAGACTGTCGAGTCGAGTCGCCGCAGAAGTTGTCTCGGGGGATACGACCAGAGTCGGTACCTGCAGCTCATCGTCCTTGGCACGACATTCACTGCTGTTCTCCACGATGTTCAGCTTCTTCTCGTCACTACTTTGGGTGGTCATGTTCGTGGGACACTGTGTCACTTGGGGCTGCCGAGCGCAGCAAACAGGCAGATCTCTGCGCCTGCAGGCGTGAGCGTGGACCACAACGCGGCTCCAGCGCACATTGGCGACCAACGTAAAGCTCACGAGGAGATGGAAAAGGAGCCAATACTCACTTGAGGTCGATGCTGCATGGCAGCTGGTCGAGTCCATTGCAGCAGTGTCAGTCGGCACGAAAGGGACGCAGAGGTTGGCGAGGAATGTACAGCTTTCGCGCATGTGGGGGTCCATGTTATTGCAGTAGTACTTACTGTACGCGTGCAAAAGAGCGTCACGTTTGACAGGGGCGACGGACTCCTACAGTACTATGCGCCCAATCAGTCAGTCAGTCAGTCAGTCAGTCAGTTAGTCAGTCGGGTGTATGACTGTGGGTAAGTAGGTGCTTTGTAAAGTGCAGTGTGAGCGACTGCAATTCGACTGGTAACGAGAGAGAGAGAGAGACGTATCGGAGCTAACGAATACCCATTGACTTGGCCGTGCGAACCAGCAAAGCGTTGATCCGAAGTTGACGCGCCCCGTCCGTTCCAAAAATTGATCTTTGCGACGTCCGTCGGGGAACTTTCGCCGCTCTCGACGGGACGCGGGCGGTAACGGATGAACAACAAGAGCGAGAGCAGAGAGAGAGAGAGAGAGAGAGCGCGAGAGAACATACCGACTCGTACGTACATACATCGATGGAGTTGCTCGTCAAGCAGCAAGAAGTCAAGAGCAGCCAGGCGACTGTGGCCGCGTGTTGAAGAAGCGGCGGCGGCGGTCGTTCGTTCATTCAGGAGGGCAGAAGCGGTAACGGCTTTTTTTCGGGCGGAGACGTGCAACACACGGCACCGCGTTACGTGATTCCCCACGAGGGAGAGGTAGTTGAGGTGCTGCTGCTGTCTGCAATCGGAGTTGGTGCAGTGGCATTTGCCCCACGTCTTTTTGCCGTCACAAGTTCCGAAGATCACATCGCCTCTGCTCTCTGTACGACACGTTTCGTGCGGCGGTGTCCGGTAAAGAACGAACGAACGCGAGTGCATTACGCCGACGCATATTGTTCGAATGGGACCCCCGTGCGCGTTCAGTCAGTCGGTTGCGGCAGTCGGTGCCGTTTCGTCCAGCCAAGTGGTTTCCAGGAAAGCGGTTTCTCGAGGTGATATCTGCTTGGCAGTGTGGTTCGGCCGAAGCCACAGGCGTTGCATCGAACCTGCTCTTGTTGCTGCAGCCCACTGCACGAGGTGTGTTTCTGGCTCGACATCAACAGCTTTTCTTTGAACGTCGAGAGGGGCAGCTGCGTCTTGTAGGACATAGGCGGGCACGGCTGTGCCGCCCATAATGGGACAGGATACGCGTCTTGCAGTTGTTCCGACCGACTCTGCTTGGAGATGCGCCACGCGCGGCGTCAAATCAGCGCGTGTTGTGCAAATCAGTACGCACCACGTGCCCTCATCTTTGCACCTGATCCTCGCGGGGACCGCAGAAACACTGCGTCGCGCGGTTGGGTGCTCGGCGACGCGGTCGACACAAAACTGTGCAAACTTTGCTGCAGTCCACGTGCACGGACGCCACTGCAGGATGTTTCACGTCGTCCTGGCGCTGATGGTGCTGTTGGCATTGAGAGGGCACTCACCTGCAACTCGGCTGCTTGTTAAGTAGCTGCTGGGCGTGACAAGCAGCTGCGCTTCCCGATGCTGGAAGAGAAGATCGACGAGGTATTGCTTCGGCAGGTGCTAACGTTCGTCAATGTTCTTCAACATCGGCAGCAGCGACAACTACAACATCAGGCAGCGATCACAAGAGATGATTGAGCGTGGACACTGCATTCAGCCACAGTCTCAAGTCGGCGCAACCCGCTCATTTGTATCCTCAGGTACCTCGAGATGTGTGTACGCGCCCTGAGTTATTGCCCCATGGAGACAAACTCGGACTTGACATCCAGTCAACGAAGCGAAGATGTCATAATGACCTCCTGACTTGCAACGGTTCGAACGCGGCTGCAGTTCATCCACTGGCTCCAAGACACACTGCGGTCTTATAGCTGATGATCAAGAGGATACAACTTCCTCAATACTCACCGCATATTCGTTCGTACGTCGACTGGCTTTGCAGTCCGAAGTTGGTTTGTAACAGCGCGTAAGTCACCTTTTCGTGGGTTATGTTTTTTTGCCTCCTGCGGAACGACCGCACAGGTAGTCGCCTCATGAAAGCAGTTGCCCGCGTCTTTCACGACCGATTGGCGTCTCAGGCGACAGATCTGCTCCAACCGCTGTGATTGTTCGTACCATCGGCCGACAACACACCAACGCGTCTTTTCGATCGATTACCAGACACTTGAGCGTGTCCATTCATTCGTCCGAGAAGCGTTACACAACGCGCTACTTCGACCATCTCCGCCCTATCGCAACATGACGCCAGCCCCTCTTCGCAGTGTTAACACAAACGTGTCGTCTACAATCGCCGCATTCCATCGGCGCAACTAACTGCCCATTGCAAAGCGCTTTCTTCGACGACCAGAGACCTGAGCTTTTTTCTCTCGACGAGTGGCGGCCCACGAGCGCCATAGTCCATGAGCGGACGGGAGGGCAGACCGTTGCAGGACTTGTACCAGTCTCGAAAAGACGCTCTGTCAACCAACGCGAGAAGTAGTCGCCGCGCAGTCTCATTTGACAACCGCAGTGATCGACCACGTGACGTCGTTAGCGTTTCCGACGATGGTCGGACTAAACTTTCGGTGGTGTCCTTCTTGCTGTATGAAGGGCATCGAAGCGATAATGGATCGATCTCCTGTGGTCGAGTTTAGTGCAGGGCACTTGCCCCCGTCGACTTCGACAGTCTCTCTGACTGCCTTTCAAGTGAGAGAATGTGCATTTGCCCTCGTGCCGCGCTGCAGAACATCACGCAGCTGTAGAGTGCTACGGATCGAAACGACAGAGTCCGACCGCTATGACGTCGTCTAGTGCTCTGGCGTGTTTTTTGCGGTCTCGAGTCGACGGTCTGTGCATTAGCAGCGAAGTGGCTGTCTCGAAGCGTCAGTGGGTCGTCAAGTGGTGGAATGTCGACATGCGTCGTGACTTTTGCACGTGCGGTGTCGCAATGCCATGTGCATGCACGAGATGCAGCAGCGGTATTACAAAGTAGAGGTAGACAGAGAGGGAAGATAGGGGAAATGAAAATGAGCACAAAAGATCGATACATATCGAGATACAAAGGTACTGTCGTAAAAAGACAAAAATCAGTACGAAATATAGTTGTATAGTGCATGGTAAATTAATATTCGTATTGTCTTGACAAAAATTAAGTTATGCAGATGCACACATGCATTGCAAATGCTGGAGAAATGGGCTACATGCGAATACAGATAGGAAGAAGTACTTTTACAGATTTGTAGGATAGGAGCTACAAACACACAGGGAAGTTCAGGACGGACTTCGAAATAGTTGACAACTAGAGCGATCGGAGGATGCAGCGAAAAACGATCAGGTACTGGATAAAATCCCTCGGCATTTTCCAAAGCACGTCCACGTAGCGAATTGCCAGAGAATTGTCTGCGTGTGTAATTACACACGCAGACAAAACATGCGGTCAGGTTTAGCAATCAAAGAAATCGATAGCTATTCGAATAGACAATGGACAAGAAAATGCGTCGAATGAGCTGAGCGAATGCACGAGCAAACATATCGATAAAATACACTCGACGACAATTCGCGTGACCAGAGAGAAAAAAGATCGCTCGAACTCGTTTGGTCCTTAACAAAGAGGGACGAGCAGGTTAGTTCAGTAGACCACTACACTGTCGGACAACGAGAGACGGACGAGCGGCCAGACGGCGGTATCCTGTGCCCTGCTCTGTTCCGTCCAGTAAAGGTCCGTCCGTCCATGTCACGACGAGCGCGAGCGACGCGGTGCCCCACTTATCGCGTTTCGCAGGCCGCACGCCACTCGCCCCAGTTTCAAGCGTCAACACGCACCCGCCCGAGCTTTCAAGTCAGAGAGAGAGAGAGAGAGGGGAGAGAGAGAGAGAGAGAGAGAGAGAGAGAAGCGCGTCGCAATCAAACAACAAACACACGACCAACAACCGAACCAAACAACAACAAACACAAACAATCAAACAAACAAACACAACCAAACAAACCAACAGATATTCCAATTAAACAAACAAACAAACAAACAAACCAACAGATATCCCACCCGCACCGACTCCTTCCCAACCTCATTCGCCAAACAGACCGCCGCCGCCCTCCGCCCACCTCTACCTGTACGTGTCTCCCCCGCCTCCCCCCGTCCCTCTGTCCCTCTGCCCCTCTGTCCCTCTGCCCCCTCTCGTCATGAAGGACCTCTTGATGGTCGACGCCGTGGACGAGGCCCACGTCGTCCACGAGCTCGTGACGCGCTACCGCCAGCGCCACGTCTACACGTTCCTCGGCCCCGTCCTCATCGCGCTGAACCCGTACCAGGCGCTCGTGCAGCCGACCGGGGCGTCGATCTACGACCGCAACATGATCGACCAGTTCCAGGGCCGCGAGCTCCACCTGTGCGCGCCGCACCCGTTCGCGCTGGCCGAGAGCGCCTACACGAGCCTCATGCGCTTTGGACTGGACCAGAGCCTCTTGATCACGGGCGAGTCGGGCAGCGGCAAGACCGAGACGTCCAAGCACGTGATGCGCTACTTGACGACCATCAGCACGCGCTTCCGCGCCAAGAGCGCCGTCGTGGCCAGTCGCCGCATGTCGATGGCCCAGCGCAAGGAAGCGGACGACATGACGAGCCACGTGACGGACGTGCTCTGGGGCAGCAATCCCGTGCTCGAGGCCTTTGGCAACGCGCAGACGATCCGCAACCACAACAGCAGTCGCTTTGGCAAGTACATTGTGCTCCAGATGAACCGCGTGGGCCAAGTCATTGGCGGCTACATTGACAACTACCTGCTCGAGCGCAGCCGCGTGATCCGCCAGGCACACGGCGAGCGCAACTTTCACGCGTTCTACCAGTTGTTGACCGGCGCGACGCCCGAAGAGCGCGACGCGTGGCAGTTGCCGCCGAGCGCCGAGGCGTTTGACGTTTTGGGCAACGAAGCCGCGACGATTGAGGGCGTGGACGACGCGGCCAACTACCGCATGGTGCGGACAAACATGACGGCCGTGGGCATTACCGACAGTGAGCAGCACGAGATTTTCCAGCAATTGTCGGCGATTTTGTGGCTCGGAAACGTGCGGTTCAAGCAAACGGCCGATGAAGCGCACAATCCGTGTGCTGCGATCGATACGGTCGAAGCAAGGGAAGCGTTGGCCAAGGCGGCGGCGCTGATGGGCATTGAGAAGGACAAGCTCGAGGCCATGCTGACGTTTCGCGTGGTGAATATCTACCGCGAAGACCAGAAAGTGCTGTTTGATGCACGACAGGCCAAAAAAGTGTGCGACTCGATCATGCGGTCGCTGTATGAAAAGATTTTCGACTGGATTGTGTCTCGCATCAACAAGAACGTGACGTGCAAGAAGCGAGACATTAACAACAGCATTGGTATCCTGGACATTTACGGTTTTGAGATCTTTGAGGTGAACGCATTCGAGCAGCTGTGCATCAACTATGTGAACGAGAAACTGCAGCAGCTGTTCATTAGTCAGACGCTTGAGAGTGAGCAAGAAGGGTACCACCGCGAAGGCTTGAGCTGGCAAAACATTACCTTTTTTAACAATCAGGTGGTGTGCGACCTGATTGAGGATCCCAAACAGCACGGTATATTCCCACTGCTGGACGAGCAGTGTGCCATTGCGCGGCTGTCGGATCTCGAGCTCATTGAACGGTACAACTGCGAGCACTCGAAGAACCCTCATTACGTTGCGTCTCGCGTGCGGGGGCCCAACTTTGGTATCGTGCACTATGCCGGCAAGGTCGAGTACGACGTCACGCTTTTCTTCGATGCCAACGTGGACACGTTCTTCAACGACCTGCAGGACGGCATGGAACATTCGTCGAACGCGTTTGTCCGCGAAGTGTTCCTCGATACGCGCACGAAGGAGCAAACGCTGAAGCGCCCTCCCTCGACGTCGCAACAGTTTCGAACACAGGTTGCGGATTTGCTCAAGAAGCTGGATGGCTGCAACCCGCACTACATTCGTTGCATCAAGCCGAACGAGGAGAAGCGTCCGCTGATTGTGAACAAAGAGCTCGTTGCGGAGCAAGTGCGTTGTCTTGGGTTGGTGGAAAACTTAAGTGTACGTCGGCAGGGTTTCTGCTACAGCCAACCGTACGGTCCGTTCATTAAGCGGTACAGCTTTCTATCGGAATCTACCTGGCCAGCACCGATTGCTCATTCGTCTCGCAAGGCCGCCGTTGATCTGCTCACGACCGCTGGACTGGGTGTGAGAGACCCGGACAATAAGAACGTGCTGCTTCCGTTCGAAGAGGATTCCAACACGCTTGCGTGCTTCTCCCTCGGCCGCAACAAGCTTTTTTTGCGTCACCCACAAGCGTTGTCTGCGCTAGAGACCCTGCGCGAGGAGCGGATCCCGGTCATCGTCAGGATCATTGAGAACGCCTGGCGCCGCTACAAGAATCGCATTTCGCTGAGTGCCTTTCAAGCTGCGTATAACCAGCTTTTGGCAGCGTACGATGTTGCGTGGAAGAATTGCCAGGATCGTCGGAAGCGCGTTCCGGGCTCTGCTGCAAAGGAGCACGTTGCGCAGCTGTATTCGAAATGGGAGACTGCGTCTGCAAAGCTGCTGTACGTCGACAACAGCCGCCTGGTCAAGAACCTCCAGAAGGAAGAGGAGCTCAACTCGGTCCTTTTCATGCAGAGCTTTGTCCAGTCACGTACGCAGCGTCGTAAGTTTCAGGAGCTCCGGAGAGCTCAGATCGTGTTTAGTAAACGCTACCGTGGCCTCAAGACGCGCAAGCAGCTTACGAAAGACATGTGGAGAGCATGCAAGATTGCTCTGCTAGGTGTGCGCACAGAATTCGAGCGCTACTTGGGCAAGAAAAAGCGTCGTCGCGATTCGCTAGACCGCATGTACCAGGGCGATTACATCGGTGTGAACAAGTATCCTGCGTACGCGTTATTGATCCAGACTCATACTAACGGCAAAAGTGGCGGCGCTCGTGATCGGAATGAAAAGCTGTTGTTTTTGGACACCGTGGAGAAGGTGAATGAGCGCTGGGCACATCAGGCACGTGTGCTTATGATTAGCGAGAGCCGTGTGTTCAACCTGAAAGCTGACAAGATCCAGCAACCGAAGGAACGACGTGTGTTTGAGCTGGCTCGTCTCACGAGCGTAGCCATGAGTACGCAGCCAGACAACTACCTGATCATGCGTGTAAAGGGCGAGATCGACCTGATGGTGCAGGTGTCTCAGAAGACAGAGGTGGTGCAAGCTTTGCGTAGCCGCATCGAGAAGGCGTTTGGCCGTGAGCTGCAGGTCGAGTTCTCGGACGAGTTGGATTTCTACGCGGCGAAGGGCAAGCAACTCAAGGTCAAGTTCATCTTTGACCGCTCGATGAAGGACTCGGAATGGAGCAAAGTGGACCGCCACACGATGCTCGTCAAGGTCGGCATCATCTAAACTGCCGACGACGAAGTGACCATTTCGGATCCGACAGCGGTGAAGCTGTTCTTGCAACATATTGTGTGTGACGAAAACGCAGGTGACGAGGCCCCGACCGGGAGTTGGCTGGAAGCACCAAGACAAAGAGAGAGAGCGAGAGATGAAAGGAAAGAGAGACTCTACCTACGAATGTACAGGAAGTCGCTCGCGATCTCATACCACAATGATATGGTGAGTAGCGTAGCAGACTTTGTATCCCTCAGCAATAAAGTTCGTTTGCATGGTAAGCTCCCGTGCGGTCGTTGTGCAGTGTATCCGATGTGCGTAACGAGCGCTTTTGTCGCATCGGCCAATCGTTCTTCCAGCAACTCTTTGTGTGCTATCCATCATCCGCTAATACGTACGTGGCGGAAAGGATAGACCAGCTTCCTGAGCGGATGCGTGGATCTTCTCCATCGTCAATCAACGTGGCCGAGTCGATAGTTGCACGTTGTTGACCATGTGATGCTTCGTCGAGGATCCATCTCTCGTGAGATGTGCTGCGACACGATGCAACATCCCCCCAAGTGCTCAAGTCGGTCGTAATCAGCGCCATGTATCGATTTCTAGTCGGATCTCCAGTTTCGACCACCGATCAGGATGTTTGGATGCCAGCAACGTCAGACCTTTCCGGGATAATAACTACCCCTTCCAAGTGCCGGCTCTCAATGCACTATGCCACGGCGTGCGTGCAACCCGTGTGGAGCGCGAACTCTGTGTAGGAACTCAGAATGTGTTGTGACTGCATGCTCCGACGCGCACTCGACAGCCGCTTCGACAAGCACATCGATCGTCCACACGCCGTTGCTCGCCCCTTTCGAGCCACGTGCGACCCGTGCAATCAGCTCAGCCCGAAAACGAACGATAAACTGCGCGGGCAGCGCGTGTCGAGAAACGGTCCCCACGCACGCACGCACGGGCAGACCGTCCACAGGTGTATCCAATCACCGCATGACACAACGCGTGACAGCGTCTCGTGGGCTCTGCGGTCTGCCGCGGCCCACCACGTCTCCATCTGGTTCCACGAACGTATCCAGTACCTCGTCGTTTGTATGCCTACTCACTCAAAGGTCGCCGCCACGACCGGCTCTCGGCCAATCGGTCGATCGGTCGGTCGGTCGGTCAATCGGTCGGCCGGTCCACCATAGCGCTCGCGCCCCTTCCCGTTCATTTGCGAATTCGCTGCAAGAGCCCCACATCGCTTTCGTGCGTATCCGTATCGTAGCCGCTCGTATCCGTATCGTAGCCGTATCGTTATCCGTATCGTCGCTCCTGATGTTCCGCTCGCTCGTGAGTCGCCGCGCGCGCGTCGCGGCCCCTCCTGTGCTGCGCACGAGCCGCCACGCGAGCACAATCAAGAAGCTCATGGCCGCGAACCGCGGGGAGATCGCCACGCGGATCATGCGCGCGGGCAACGAGTTGGGCATCCGCACGGTGGGGATCTTCTCGCAAGAAGATCGGTTCACGCAGCACCGGTACAAGGCCGACGAGAGCTTCCTCGTGGGCCACGGCAAGACGCCCGTGGGCGCCTACCTCGACATTGACAGCATCATTGCCATTGCCAAAGAGAACGGCATTGAAGCGATCCATCCCGGCTACGGCTTTCTCAGTGAAAACGTCGGCTTTGCCCAAGAGTGTGCGCGCAACGGCATCAAATTTGTCGGCCCGACGCCCGAGAACCTCCAGCGCTTTGGCGACAAGACGGCGGCGCGGGAGATTGCCAAGGAGCAACACGTGCCGGTCGTGCCGGGCACGGATGGACCGGTGCGCTCGCTCGAGCAGGCGCGGGCGTTCATTGACTCGGGCGTGGGCTACCCCGTGATCATCAAGGCCAGTATGGGAGGAGGCGGACGCGGCATGCGCGTCGTCACGTCGGCAGAAGAGCTGGAAGAGAACTTTGAGCGCGCGAGCTCGGAGGCATTGGCAGCGTTTGGCGATGGCACGGTCTTTATCGAGCGCTACGTAGACCGGCCACGTCATATTGAGGTGCAGATCTTGGGGGACGGAGAGGGCAATGTCGTGCACTTGTTCCACCGTGACTGCAGCGTGCAGCGTCGTCATCAGAAGGTACTGGAGACTGCGCCGGCGATTGGACTGGACCCAGAGACGGAGAAGGCGATGATTGACGACGCCGTGCGTCTGACGAGTGCGGCCAAGTACTTGAATGCAGGAACGGTTGAGTTTCTCGTCGACCAGCAGGGTCGCCACTACTTTATTGAAGTGAACCCTCGCATCCAGGTCGAACACACGATCACTGAGGAGATCACGGGCATTGACTTGGTGCAGAGCCAGATTCGTATCGCCGGTGGCGAGACGTTCAAAGACTTGGGGCTGAGTCAAGACAAGATTAAACCGCGCGGCCATGCAATGCAGTGCCGTGTGACGACTGAGAACCCCAGCACCGGATTTCAGCCTGACTCGGGGGTCATTGAAGTGTTTCGTAGCCCTGGCGGTATGGGCATCCGCCTCGACGACGGCCCTGGATTCGTTGGCGCACACATTACTCCTCACTACGACTCCCTGCTGGTCAAGGTGACTGCACGTGCGCTGGACCGCGGCGACTGTGCGCAGAAGCTGAAGCGCGCGCTGTCTGAGTTCCGTGTCCGCGGTGTGACCACGAACAAGAGCTTCCTTACCAACGTGCTGAACCACCCGGACTTTATCAAGGGCGTGATCGACACGAGCTTCATTGCTGAGAACCCAGACTTGCTGCTGCCGTCAAAGTCAACGAACCGTGGCCAGAAGATGCTCAAGTACATTGGCAACACGATCGTGAACGGTCCGGAGAAGGCCCTGGGTGCCACTGGCCCTGCTCCGTCCAAGGTCGACCCGCTCATTCCGACGCTGTCTGCCCCGCCTGCATCAACAGAGAAGTCGCTGCGCCAGATCTACGTCGAGCAGGGAGCGGAGGCGTTCGCCAAAGCTGTGCGTGCCAAAAAGGGTCTACTGCTGACCGACACGACGTGGCGTGATGCCCATCAGTCGCTGCTTGCGACGCGAATGCGTACGCGCGACATGCTGGCGATTGCTCCTGCTACTTCCGTTGCAATGCGCGACGCTTTCTCGCTCGAGATGTGGGGTGGCGCGACATTTGATGTGTCCATGCGCTTCTTGCGTGAAGACCCCTGGGACCGTCTCGCGCTGCTACGCGAGGCCGTGCCCGACATTCCGTTTCAGATGCTGCTTCGCGGCGCCAATGCTGTGGGGTATACGAGCTACCCGGACAACGTCGTGTACAAGTTCTGTGAGAAGGCCCAGGCTACTGGCATGGACGTGTTCCGCGTGTTCGACTCCCTCAACTACCTGGAGAACATGAAACTCGGCATTGACGCTGTCGGTGCTGCTGGTGGTATCATTGAGGCTGCGATGTGCTACACTGGCGACGTGTCCGACCCGACGCGCGGTCCGTACAATCTCGAGTACTACTTGGACTTTGTGCGTCAGCTGGTGGCTCAAGGTATCCACGTGCTGGCCATCAAGGACATGGCGGGTCTACTCAAGCCCCAAGCTGCTCGGATCCTGATTTCTGCCATCCGCAAAGAGTTCCCGGACCTGCCGATCCACGTGCACACACACGACACTGCCGGCACGGGCGTGAGCTCAATGCTTGAAGCTGCTTATGCTGGTGCAGACGCCGTTGACGTGGCGTCCGACGCAATGTCGGGCACGACGTCGCAGCCATCGATGGGTGCAGTGGTTGCAGCGCTGAAAGGCTCCGAGTACGACACAGGTGTGAACGCCGAAGACATTATGGAAATCAACGACTACTGGGAGACGTTGCGCGGAGTGTACGGTCCGTTCGAGTCTGGCCAGAAGTCGGGATCGGCCGACGTGTACAACCACGAGATGCCCGGCGGTCAGTACACGAACCTGCTGTTCCAATCGACGCAGCTGGGGCTTGCGGGTCAGTGGCCGGCCATCAAGCGCGCGTACGCTGCTGCCAACCGCCTCTTGGGCGACATTATCAAGGTCACGCCTTCGTCCAAGGTCGTGGGCGACTTTGCGCAGTTTATTGTGCAGAACAAGCTCACGGAGGACGAAGTCGTGGACCAGGCCGAGACGCTGTCGTTCCCCAAGTCAGTGGTGGAGTACTTTCAGGGGTACTTGGGCATCCCGCACCACGGCTTCCCGGAACCGCTGCGTTCGCGTGTGCTGAAGGGCAAACTGCTGCCAGACGGGCAAGAGACGTTCAAGGGCCGTCCGGGTGCCGAGATGAAGCCATACGACTTTGAGGCCGCGGAGAAGGAGCTCAAGCACAAGTATGGCGAGGACAAGATCCGCGACGTCGATGTGATCTCGCATGCCATCTACCCGGACGTGTTTGCCAACTTTATGGAGTTCAAGGACGAGTACGGGTCGTTGCACTTTCTGGACACGCGCACGTTCCTCACGGGCTTGGAAGTGGACACGGAGGTCGAGATTGAGATGGAGCACGGCAAGACTGTGTTTATCAAGCTCATTGCAGTGGGCGGCGTGAGCAAGAAGGATGGCCAGCGCGACGTCATCTTTGAGCTCAACGGTCGACAGCGCGTGATCAAGGTCAAGGACGAATCTGCAGGGCTAACCACGGCGGCCAAGCCAAAGGCGACGGCGATGGCGGGGTCTGTTGGTGCCCCGATGCCCGGTGTCGTGCTTGACGTGCGAGTGAAGAAGGGGGAGAACGTGAAGGCTGGCGACGCTCTGCTCGTGCTGAGTGCCATGAAGATGGAGACTGTTGTGGCTGCTCCAGTGAGCGGTCGGGTCGTGTCGATCCACGCCGGCGTTGGGGACAACATGCTCGGCGGGGACCTCCTCGTGGAAATCGACGAGACTGGCGACGACGAAGACTGAGCTTGTCGATGCTGTACGTGGACGTCGGGCCAGTGCGAACGCATGGTCGGGTTCCCGTGCGATGGACGCAAGTGCTGAAGACTCGACGGAATAAATGAGCGTTGGCCTCGGTCTCATTGTGTTTCGTTTGTCTGTTGGCAGTCGACTCATGACGGAAAAGGCGTTCGGCTCGGATGGTATGTCGAGTCGTCCGTCCTGCACAGTCTGCCACCGCCTTCACGCGCGAGATAATATCGTGCAAGTTGGAGGTGGCGTCGGTACACGGACCAGTCCTTGCATACTATCCAGCGCTGTTCATACGCTGCTCCACTCGGACTCGGCGTTTCTGTCGATGCAAACCTGACGATGTATCCGACATCACAACCTCCAGACGCCGTTGCTCTGCAACGACAATATGCCAGAGTCCTCCCGCATGTCTCCCTCTTCGCTTGCCTGTCCAACAGAAGTAAGCAGCTTGATCATCCATTTCCGCCCTGCACAACCAACGAAAGCTCCGCGCCAATATCGTAAACGTAGTCTTCCACGAACGACTTCCTCGAGGCGGTGACTGCGGACCAAGGCCGACCATACACAAGCGCTCCAACTGGACCGGTTGCTGGTGTACACGTCGTTGCTGCGTGGCAAACACGATCTCACCATCTAAAGATGCCGTCTGATGATGTTGTGCAGCTGGCCATCCCTTACTGCAGCGATGATAAGCTCTGGAAACAGTCGGGAAGCAATAAACTTGCAAACGATGGATGGCAAAGCTAGTGAGCCAGGAGATCGAATATAGTAGCGGACCATACCTTTGCTCCAGGGCCTACTTCCACAACAATGAACAAAAAACAAAGACGTCACGGTTGTGCGCATTAATCTGCCAGCGCGACAATTCCACTAGACTCGTAGCAATGCACGAGCTGCAGCTTCTTGAGCTCGCTGATTGCTTGGCTGCCTTCCTCACAACTTGGACAGCTCTGTGAATACACGACCAACAACGACACACTTCGTAAGCCAACAGAGCATCCTCACGATTGTCGACGCTACGCACATTGAGAAACTCTTTCAGATCGACTGTCTTCCGCGGAGTGGAAGGCAACTCGGTCTCCATGGACGGTGCTAGAGGATCGCTGCTCAGCTGCTGATAGATGCGTGTCATGAGCGTGCCGATGACCGGAGAGGGAGCAAGCGTCCGTAGAAGCGAGTGCAACCGAATGCCGTTCGTGTTTATTTGAGGCGCGAGGTTTTCCATCAACGATTCCAGCTGCAAAACACAACACCGATACTCTGAGCACCACGTAATCTCACAAAAAAGCAATGGTACCAGCACTTACATGAGCTAGTTCCTCCATCGCTTCGTTCTTTTCTTCTTCGTACTGAGTCTTGAGCGATTGTTTCTGGAAGACGTATCCACCATCCACACATACACTAATTAGTTCCATCGCTCCATACTCAGCTACTCGTCGCGAAATGTGAACACACGTACATCAATCTTCTCGACAGTCGCCTTCTGCACCTCCCTCAGCAGCACGATTTCCTGCTGAAGCTCCACAATTTCGTTCTGAGCACGCTCTTCCTCAAGCCGGCGCCGTTCTTCGGCACTCTGGACATCATCGCGATCGCTCTCCTCCTCGTGATTCACACTCTCGTCTTCCAGCGTCGCAAACACTTGCTGTTGCTGTCGGATCGTCAGCGTGAACTCGTCCAACTGCGCTCGCAATTGCGCACTTTGTTCTTTCAAGCGCTGTTTCTTCCTCGCTTTTCCCTCCAACGCTTCTTCGTGTCGTTGTCTCGCTCGAGCTACGGCTCCTTCTTTTTCCTTTCGAATCTCTTCGTCCAGCAAGTCCGCTTGATCGTCCAGCTCCTTGAGCATTCGCGCATACTCTTCCTGGATGTCCGTGTTTCGGCTCGTCACGAGGTCTTGAAACTACACACAACGCGCCCAGAGGCAAAAAAAGCTATAGTGTCACATGTAGGATATGGAAACACACACCACACAATGCAACGCACGCGCTCTGACCGCCGTCGCAGCTCTTTCTCGATCCGTGACTTGGTGATCTCCAGTCGCTCGGCCGACTCGAGTCCCACGTCGTGCGTTTCTTGGAACGTCTCCTCCAGCGTACGACTTTCCGGCGCAAGCGGTGCTGCAACCACTGCCAGTTTCGACGTCAGACGGGGCATTCCTGACGCAGGCAGCGCCTGCCGCATGTGCTTCAAGTGGGTGCCCAGCAGCGCATTCGTCGCGCAGAGCTGTCCAACGTGCAGCAAAGCAGCACAACGACATACGGACATATTCAGTGGTCAACTCTTTACACGATACGGTACGTCTCGAGCGGATACGGAGGCGCACCTTATCGCTGCTGGCCGCCAACTGCAGCACACATTGGAGCAAATCGTCGTGCGCGTCGGTCATGAACGGGTTTGCTTTTGTTTCGCGTGGTGGACACTATATTCGGTCAGCTCGTGTGGTTTACATCAGATCCGGCAACATCCCATGATCACTGATGATGGCCATAACTTGAGGCCCTAAACAGTGTGGTGGACATGAGAAAACGAGCACACAATGCATCAACCGACTTGGCAAACGCGTCGACCTGCCGCTCGAAGGCCGTGTCGCCCGCCTCTTCCTCCTCCTCCCCCTCGACACCCACTGCCGCCGCCATTCGTCTTGTGCTTACCACCTGGACGAGCTGTGTATCCTCCTCGTTTCGCACCGCCTCTCCCGCCTCTGCCTCCTCTGCCTCTCTCTCCGCTTGTCGCGCATCCGAATGACCAGTTGTGGCT
Organism: Hyaloperonospora brassicae; assembly: GCA_947650285.1. Taxonomy (NCBI): domain Eukaryota; phylum Oomycota; class Peronosporomycetes; order Peronosporales; family Peronosporaceae; genus Hyaloperonospora; species Hyaloperonospora brassicae. The sequence goes on along the minus strand of CANTFL010001286.1, from coordinate 73,669 downwards.
CAACGCTTTCAAACAGACGCACTGCTGCAATAACAAAGAGCTGTTCGCACCGGCGGGAGCTACAGGAGATGGCACTGAACCTCCGTTGAGGACATTGCGACGTCGGATTGTACAGACGCAGGAGCTCGTGACGCGCTTAAAGACTGCTGCGAACGCATTGGCAGCTGTGGAGAAGAAGCTCGAGGCATACGGTTCTGTGGTTGACCAGGAGGAAGGCGATGCAAACAAAAGACATTGGGAAACGACGCTATGCTATTGGCGGACGATGCGTGAAGAAAAAGTTGCCGAGTGTGATTCATTGGCCGAGCAGTTGAAAGGCGCGAACGTCCCGTCGGGTCTGTTGCCAACGCAGGACTTTGCTGCTGTCTGTAAATTTGCCCAACGCGTTGCGAAGAAAAAAGTACGGACTTGCAGGTGGATATGTTGCTGTAGCTAGCAAGCGACTATGTTGCTGTGACTTGACACACTGGTGGGTTGGAACAGGCGTATCGAAAGCGAGCGAAATTGCGTCGACGGGCTGCAGTTCGAGATCGTCGAGCACTGGAGTTGATGGAGGAAGACAAGCGGACAGTTGTGTCCATTGCCGAGAGCAAAGAGATACCGGTAACAAAGCACGCAGCGCCGTCGTCGCTTTCTGTGAGTTCGGAAGAGAAGGCAAAGACTGAAGCGGTAATGGAATCTGAGCATAGGGTAGTTGAGCAGTCTCTCGACCCAGAGACTTTGACGATGGAGGCTCTGATCGCTGTCCGACGAGCTTGGGATGCGTACATTGTTTATCCACACACACCGGGGGCTTCTACGATTCCGCCAGTACGCACACTTGTGCTTTTTGCACGGTGGGTGTGCTGCAAGGAGAGTGTGGAGTCGACTGACTTGCGTTTGTGTGCTTTGCTATTCAGCATTATGTGCCTCCGCCATCTGCGCCGTCTGTCCAGTGGGCAGCTTACGTCATGCCGTCCGTTCGTTTGGGAACTAGTTGAGACTAGTTGAATGGAATCGTTGATGACGGCAAGACCTGGTCAGATGAAGTGTAAGGAATGCCGATCACACGTATGCACATTTGGAGAGTTGCGTGTAGTCGACTGATTACTTACTGGGTCAATGGTCTCTATTGGCGTTGTGTCAGCCCATTCCCTGCATCGCCTCTTTCGCACACCAGCTACGCAGAGAGTTCAGCCACTTCGTCTCGCAGAGCCTGTTCAGTCTCGAGCTTGTGCAGCTGATCGTCGTTCAGCACGTCGCCACTCTCCTTCTTCGCTTTGATCGCGTCGATCTGCTTCAGTTTCTTCAGCAAACCCTTCACCTTTTTCGCCTTCTCCTCAGAAGTCAGCTCGACCGGACTCGGTTCAGTCGGTGCCTCTGAGGTGGTGCCGGCAAGTTTGGCGATCGCCTCGTCCACGGCAGCCTTGGCTTCAGCAGCCTCCTGCGCCTTTTTCTTACGGATACTCTTGCTCAGTTTCTTGGGCGCTGTAGCGGTCATGCCCGGAATCACACGAGGTGCAGCACCAGGTATTGTTGAGGTATTGCTGCGGGGAGCTGCATACTTGTTGCGGTCCAGTTTCCTCGGTCCACCCTCTTCTTTGCGCATCATTGCAGCGAGCGCTCCTGTCGAGTTTGGCGGACGGTATGCTTGCGGCTTTGGCGCAGCAATTGAAGTCGAGGATGATGAGCCAAAGCCCGCCTCGTCGTCTTTTCGGCGCGGAGACTGCGGTCGATTTGGGTACGTGTCCAGCGCTGCCGGGCGGAATTTGAGGTCATACAGCTCGCCGCGCTCTTCCTGGTGAATGGGACCAGCGCCATCGTAGCGGAAGATTTTGAAGCCGTTGTCGACACGCAGACGCGGGAACGTAGTCGCCGTTGCAAAGTAGCGGCTATCGGGCGACCACGCGAATGTCGTCGCGGAGTTTGACGTTGCGGAGCCCATCTTTTTGAGCTTGTTGCGCTCCCAAAAGTCCATGTCACCACGAAGATTTCCAAAGCCAGCCAGACACAAGAAGCGACCGTGCGGGCTCCAGCTGACGTGATTCCGGGGCGCTGCACCAAACTCAAAGACCGGGATCGCCTTGCTGTCGTAAAGCGTGGCATTTGCAGGCATTGCACCCGCGATCACCACAAACCCGCGGCCCGTCGGGTCCCACGCCACATCGTGCACTGTGCCTTCTTTCGTTAGCGGGACAATGCAGTCATACTCGCCGTCGCTCTGCAGGAAAAAGAGACCTGTTTCGCCGTAGTACGACTTGCCTGACGTATCAATGTCCGTGCGAGTTTCAATGATCAGTGCACTGCCTGTGGGAGACCACTTGAATGTCACGTCCTGTGCTTTGTAAAAGCTCTTCGTTGCTGTCGACACATCGAGGTTGGTAAATTGGAAAATCTTGACGCTAGCAGGCTTGCCCTTCTTCTCTGGAACGAACAGAGCCACCTTGTATGGTGCACTGCCAGGAGCTACACTGAAGTTCGCCACGTTCTGATCACAAAAGACCGCACCACATCATACATCATCAACTCAGCTTAGTCTAGCTCCTCGCGTAATACGGCTGGCTATCCCACGTACGGGGAGGTTGATTTGACCGATCGGTCCCGCTGCGACGTCGCGACCGCTGTATAGCATCACGCCGTTTGCACTCTGACGCGCACAGATCGTCTCGTCAGACGACCACTGAAGCGGCGGCCATTTCTATCACAACAACAACAACAACAACAAAAAGATGCAGAGCAAAAGCACGATGACAGCAAGTCAGCTCAAGACACGCACACACCACAGCATACCCATTCTCCTGCTCTCGTCAATAGGCGTTCCACGTACATCACGTGTATAGGACTTTTGCTTGAACCGTGCGACTTCTTTGCCCGTGAGCGCGTCCCACACAACGAGGTTACCGAGGTCCGAGTCTTTCTGGGGCCGCTGCCACGTCAACAAGTGCGAGCCAAGTGGCGACCAGGCCACTGCATGAATGCCCGGATTGGCCACGTCCACGACGACAGCACCACTGTCCGAGTCGTGCACGGTAAACCCCGACGCAGTGCGCACGAGCACGAGGAGTTTGCCATCGCTGGTGAACTCCAAGAGATCAGCAAAGCCCACAGCTGCAAACTTGTCATCGCGCTCAATCTTGAGCGTCTTGTCCTTGCTAGAAGAGGGCGGACCCAAGATGGACTCCACACCGCTCTTGCCACGGAGAAAAAACTTGGTACGTGGTCGGATCGCCGAGTCAGTGCTTGCGGTCATTGCCAAAGTGTCTGCAGGCACGAGAACGAGAGCAGTTGTGATCGGTGGATAGAGTTAGAGCGCGTGAGAGACGAAGAAGCGCATTGGTGGATTCGTATATATAGAGACGTAGCGGTGGCAAACGAGACAGTTGCAGTCGATCTACGCGTCACGTGCGGTGGCATCGGCGCTGTCGGATGCGTGCGAGAGGAGAAGAGCGGACTCACCTGTCGCCATTGGCGCGAGCTTTGAGGTCGTATGGCTCGCGCACGTCGTTCGTGGTCGGGTATGTCACTGAAGAGGAAGAGTGACACGCCACGGATCGGTCCCTCGTTTCTATCGTAAAGAAGTTATGCACTGCAAAGGCGCATATGTTTATTTATGGCCACAAATATGCACTGAGGTTTTTTAAGGGGGGGACAGAGCCGCTACAGACCGACCGACCGACCGACGGTTACGCTTCATTGGGTAAAAGAAACCATTTAGTTTGCTAACTGATCGCGTTTAAGTGACACATGCTGTTCATTGACAGGTAGGGGGTGAAGAGGCAGCCCGCGAACTGCTGCTTGCAGCGCTAATAATTTTCCCGAATGTGTGTGGACAAGATGGCCGATTTACGATGTTATTGTCTCTTGCGAACCCCATCATCTCCAATACAGTTCAAAACTACAAATCGCATGGTCCATCTACTCGATTGACAGGCACTGCAATACTCGAACGTCTCAGTAGGGGCGGATGCCTCGACGGGTAACAAATGGAATAGTAGTCGACCTTTTTTCGCGTTGCTGGGAAATGGACGCACTGAAGAAGAGTACGAACTAAGTTGTTTCTTAACGTTAGCGTCTGTGTCTCCGTCCTTGGTTCTAAAGAAGCAGCAGTCGCTGTAAAGCGCTGGGACGGTGTAACGGGGCAGCCCGTTACATGGGAGTGTCACTTTAAAAGAAAGTGACAATAAAGAATATGAAGTTGAATATTCTTTGAACAGTATCACCGATAGTGGTGATATTGGTGAGGCGACCAAAGGGTCTGCTCATTGGTTGATATCGTGATGATATCAACCCACCAATCGCCGCAGGACGCGCGCAATGAGTGGTGACGAGACGTCACGATACACTCAGTTACATCAGCATAATCAAGTCAGGTTAAACAAAGAGACAGTAGCAAAAAGACTTAATTATATTAATATAACAGTTTTGCTTTTCCCTTACCTACGCTTCCTCGTTTGCCTCGTGTACGTCTGTCGGGGTACCCAAACCCTTGCGTTAAGTTCACGCAAGGGTGTTACACCTGGTAGCACTTTTCAGTCCTTCCAAGGACCACAGCATCCAACATGAACATGTTGGATGACGAAGAGACCTTTCACGCCACGCGTGAAGGGTTTAACCATTTGAGTGACATCGAATAAGTGCGGTAGAACGAATGAGTTCTACCGTAGGCGAACTCGTCGTTAGCACCATGTTGGAGTCTCTAGACAGAGACCAACAACATGCCGCTATAGCCAAGTTCATCCAAAGCGAACTTGTCGCCGAAAGGGAAAAAGTAGCCTTGCTTCACCAGCAAGGCTCTCTACAGGCCGAGCAGTTGAGAGAACTCGGTGCTCAACAGACAGAGCTGTTGAGACAGCAGCAATTCCATGCTGCTGTGGGCGGGACGACACATGCGCGTCGTCCCGAGGTCATGAGGGTTGACATCTCCAAGTACAGTGGAGTCCCGGAGGACTCTTTGTTACTATGGTTTGTCGAACTCGACAGAGCCTTAAGGGCTCGTCGCGTCGAAGATGAGCAAATGAAACTCACATTCGCTCAGACCCACTTGGCAGGGCGTGCCAAAACTTGGTCCCTGGGACTCGAGAGTAGCGACCCAAATGTGTTTAGGTCGCTAGATGACTTCAAGTCCCGGATAAGACAAACGTTTGAGCCGCCACGTGCTGAGTTCAGGGCTCGTTCAGAGCTCCTGAAACTCAAGCAGGGTAAGCGTGATGTTCACGCTTACGCACAACATATACGACTCCTCGCGAGTAGTGTAACTGCTAACCCATTCCATGAACACACGTTGATTACGGTGTTCATGCAAGGGCTCGCAAAAGGGCCCGTCCGGAGCCACCTGTTCCGCTTTGAGCTGAATACGCTGGAAGAAGCGATATCAGCCGCGGAACAGAAAGACTTTACGCATGAGACGGGCTCATGCTAGCTCAAACCCTTATCGTCCACCAAGACGACAAGAGATCGGAGGTCCAGAACCAATGGACCTCTGCTATGTTAAGAGCGAGAGACCTCGCTCTTCAAACAACAAGCGATTTCAGAGGTGCAATCGCTGTCAGAAGTTAGGGCACTACGCATATGAGTGTAGTGCTCCACTCCCAGTACCAAACAGTACTGAGCGAAATGGACGACCAATTGCCAGAAAGGGCAATGGGCGTGGGTCCACCGCTGTTGCGAAGCCGCAACAGCGAGACGGACCATCAAAAAATGGTCGGGGTCAGTAGGAGTAGAGCGCCCTACTGATCCAGCAACCTCAAGAAAATTCGGAAATCTCTTGACGAAAGTTGCTCCAGATACACAATCATTGTGAGTCTCTGCACCTGGTGATGACGTTTCGCTCATCACCTTGAAGTTGGAAGCGACAAATGATTTGTCGCTTCGTGCCCTAGTAGACTGTGGGGCGTCGAACAACTTTGTTCGTCGCCAGTCACTAGAGGGTCGTAGGCTCAAGTTCGTTGAGCACGACATTCCCCTCACGAGGATGACGGTGCGCCTTGCAACAGGCGCATCGATTACCGTTGAGAAACGTGTAGTAGGAATCCACTACACGTTAGAGGGCGAACAGTACGATGATGACTTCATCGTACTGGATCTGGATGACAAATTTGATGTCATCCTAGGATTACCTTGGCTCAGAAAGTACGAGCCAAGGGTGAGCTGGCAGCATCGATCCGTAAAGATGCCTGCCGATTGTTCATCACTTGGCCATCTGATGAACGTCATGGAGCGTCCACAAGCGTGTGGATGTTCTGCGAGTGAGTGCGATGGCCTCACTTGCGGTTCGGTCGTTAGCACGACTGCACAAGATCACAGTGTAATTGATCACTACACTGTGGAGCAAGCTCCCGGGGGCTGAACAGAAGTACAGGCTGCGCCGAAGGTCCACCACTCGAATAAGTCGAGTTGACCGGGACATTCATGCATGCCTAGCGGGCAGCATCTTTGAAGTAATAAACCTGTTGCCTCCAAAGGGCAACATGGAAATCCTAGGTCGACTGGAGGGTCGACCGTAGAGGATCGGTCCCTGACTGTGGTTGCACAGCCACAGTCAGAAGACGTCGAGGGAATAAGTCCCCACGTACATGAGAAAGGAATTACTCAAGAGTCACTTGCTGAAGGATTAGGCCTTCAGCAACCTGTGGAAAGAAGTTCCCAGGAAGTGACCGAGACGTTGAACGTCTTGGTTAATGACGGATCAAGCGTAGGCGCTTATACGTTTGATCTGATTGTGCCTCCGAAGTTAACTTCGGAGATACATCAGTTGCCAACGCTAGAACCGAAACGGTTCTTGCGTGATCTGTGCAGTGGCAAAGTCAAGCAGATCTGCATACTCGTCACAGAGGATGAGTATGTGGCCGATATTCGGTCGGCAACAGTATTTGCTGAGAACGAACGGGTTCTCAGCAGCTCATCGATGGACGAAAGTGTTCTCGATGAGAAGACTCGGATTGATGCGATACACGTCTTAATCCTGGGAGTCACTTCAGGCAAATCCTTTGTATAAGTATTTGATCGAATTCAAGGATGTATTCCCTAAATCCGTACCTTGCGAGTTGCCTAAGGACAAAGGCACTCGACACGAGATCGAGCTCAAACCGAGCTCGAAGTACTGTGTCATGAAGCAGTGGCCACTGCCTCGTGAACAAGTACTAGCGATCGACAAGTTCTTTGCCGATCGCTTAGCAGCGGGCCATGTGAGGGAATCAACATCCCCTCACAGCTCTCCGACCTTCTGTGTGCGAAAGGCCACAGGAGGGTGGCGGATGGTGCACGCATTCAACAAATTGAATGCTGCAACGGTACCGGCTCAGACGCCAATACCGAGGAAGGACGTAATCATAGATGGTATGTCAAAGAGTACCATCTTTTCGTCCATGGATCTGATAGATGGGTTCTATCAGATCCTCATGCGTGAACGGGACATCCCGTGCACGGCATTGAGTACCCCCAGCGGGATGCTGTGGGAGTGGCTAGTTATGCCACAGGGGCTGAGCAATGCCCCTGCAACATTCAACAGATGTGTCACAAATCTGTTGAGACCGGTGCGAGACTTCGCACCGAGTTACTTCGACGATGTGTTCGTCCATAGCCGGGCTATGGACGGAAAGACGGACGTTGAAGTTTACAGAACTCACGTTCGTCAGGTTCTTCAACTTATGCGCAAGCATAAATTGTATGTCAATCTTGAGAAGTGTATCTTCGCGGCTAGCGAAATATCACTTCTTGGTTTCATCGTGGGTAAACACGGCGTATGCCCTGATCCCGAAAAGATCAAGGCGATCACCGACTGGCCAGTGCCAGTCGATGTCAAGGGACTACGTAACTTCCTTGGGCTAGCGGCGTACTTGCACAAGTACTCGCGCAACTACGCCGAGATGACTGTTCATCTTTCTTGCTTGCTCAAGAAAAATGTCAAGTGGTCATGGAACGCTGAGTGCCAGCGTTCCTTTGAGAGTATCAAGCAAAGCTTGATGCAATCGCCGATCTTGGCGATTGCAGATCAGGACAGACCTTTTCATGTGGTCTGTGACGCCAGCGATTTTGCAATCGGCTGTTCGTTAATGCAGTTCGACGCAGATGGCGCGGAGCGCGTCATCTGAAATCAGTTGTGTCAGCTGCAAGCATTCGAGCGTAATTACCCAGTGCATGACAAGTAACTCCTTGCCATGAAGTATGCACTGGCTAAGTTCCGGGTCTATCTCTTGGGAGATAGACCGTTTGTTGTCTATACGGACAATGCGTCATTACTCACGGCCGTAAACAGCCCACACCTCTCGCAAAGGATGGCGAGGTGGCTGTCTTTTTTCGCGGAGTATAACTTCTCCGTGGAGTATAAACCAGGACGACTAAACGTCGTCGCTGATGCGATCTCGTGCCGGCCCGATTTCGAGCCGGACGCACAACCAAACAGTGAGGATAAGCCCACTGTTGCGACAATGTCAGTCATTGTCCCGTCGTTAAGTTTACTTGACGACGTACGATAGGCATATGCAGAAGATAAGGATATTCTGCGATTGATGGATCATCTGGTGAATCCATCCAGTAAATCCATGAGGGATTTACCAGCTTTGTACCGATCCTCATCGGATCGGTATAGAACACGCAACGGATTGCTGTACTATACAGCTGTTGCCGACGACACGCCTCGTGTCTTCGTACCCGCTCATCATGATTTGCGTTTACGCGTCATGTATGAGTGTCACGATGCCCCAACAGGCGGCCATCGTGGTAGAGAAAATACTTGCCTCACGGTAAGTCGTGACTTTTACTGTCCACGCCAGTATCAGTTTGTCCGCAAGTACATACGTGCTTGCGAGGTTTGTCAACGGGTGAAGCCTAGTCCTTCATCCCGTGCGCCATTGCAGCCTCTGCCTGTTCCGACAGAGTGCTGGCAGTCCGTTTCAATGGACTTCGTCTTCGGTTTTCCCGAAGACGCTCACAAGATAATGGTATTCTTGTGTTTGTTGACCGGTTCAGTAAGATGGTGCATCTTGCTGCTGTCCCTGAGTCAATCAAGGCTCAAGGTTGTGCTCGTGTCTTTCTCGACACGGTCTTTAGACTACACGGGTTACCCCGTGAACTCGTATCCGACCGTGACCCTCGGTTCACGGCGGCATTTTGGCAAACCGTGTTCCGCACATTGGGAACACGATTGAAGATGTCTACTTCTGACCATCCCGAAACAGATGGTCAGACGGAACGTGCGAACCGTGTCCTCGAAGAGATCCTTCGAGGATATGTCCACTCGTTTCCGAGCTGGAGCGAATTCCTACCCATGGTGGAATTAGCCATCAATAATTCGGTGCATGCTTCCACACAGCACACACCGTTTTACGTGAATGGCCTACGCCATCCACGTGTGCCCACCCTTATAGAGTGTGACTCTTGGATAAGGGGGGGGGACTCGCTCGAACAAAAAACGTTTCGGCTCTTGCTCATCACGTGTCGACGCTAACGTCGTCACGTATGATGCCGATGTCGATCAAGTCGACATCGATGAAGAAAATGCCCTCAATTATAGCGGCGACAATATTACTGACTCGGATGATGATGACGATGCTGGTATATTCAGCATCGTCAACGATTATGCCAGCGATGAAGAAGACAACCTCGCTGAAGAAGAGAACAATCTCTTAGCAGTGCGCACGAAGCGCACTGAAAGAAAAAACAAAGAGTCAGCAGAGAACTTCCTGCTGACTCGAGAGGCGGTAGTCCGTTTCGTTCAGGACTCCATCGCAAATGCGGTGGACCGCCAGAAACGGAACGCAGACAAGAATGGAAGAGCAAATGTTCTTTCATTTAAAGTTAATGACCTCGTACTACTGTCTACGGTAAACCTACCTGGACACGCAGTCACTAGTGTCGGCAGTAGTAAACTACTGCCGAGGTACATTGGGCCATTTCGAGTGTTGCATCGCAAGGGCAATGCATACACTCTCGAATTGCCACGTAAGATGCGCACGCATCCTACGTTTTACGTGGGGAGGCTCAGGCCGTACTGTCAGTACGAGCCTTCTTCTTCCGATGAAGATAGCCCCCACGTTCAAGAACATCCATCAAGTTCTTGCGTTCGCGCTCCAGACGATTCATCTGGTCGCGCATATATGATACCTCGGAACTCAACCGAGATATCTTCCCGCGAGCTGTCGCCAGCTCGCCGGAAAGGGAGCGGACATCCCGCTCGACCTGAAGCTGCGCTGTGGCGTAATCGGCGCGGTCTCTCGCCCGATCAGCCTCGCGATCCTTGCGGTTCTTCCGCACGGTATCAGTCAAAGCGTAGCGCCGGTCGCGCTCGTGCTTCAAGTCATCGCGCAATTCACCGATTGCGCGATCCATCTCGTAAGGGTCGAGATGGTGGGCCTGGGGCTCTGGAGGAGGTCTTTCCTCCTCCACCACATCCTTTGGTGGATGCTCACGGTGGTCAACGCTTTCTAGAGGAGCGTATCTTGAATCACCGTGACGATTCAGGATCAAGGACGAGCTACCTCGTCCAGTGGCGGGGGTATCCACCCTCTTGGAACATCTGGGATCCCCGCTCTCAGCTGTTGATGGATGTTGAAGGTCTCGTCCGCCAGTATGACGAGACCCATCCGATGAGTCCTCGGACCCATCGGTAAACACGCGCTTTTGGGGCTTGTAGACGGATTGCAAGTTTGCAATCGCGTCACGCATCTCCTCCGAGATGTGTGCCCTTATCCAGGGCGAACTTAGGAAATACACGTCCCTATGTGCACGCTGCGAGTTGTCAACACAACTCGCACAAGGGTCTCCCCATGTGAGGCAAGGAATGCCTGCCTCACTTGACAAACAGTGCAACCGGTACCTGGCAACGGTTGGCGTTCGCTTTTCGAACCTGAGGCGTGTCGCCCTAAGTTTCTTGAGCCACCCTTCTCGTCCAATATTATTTACGTTTTGGACGAACGCGTTCCACGCAGCCAAAAGCGAGGCTTTGTCACGCTTTTGGTTGCTGTTGTACCATCGATGTCTAAGGAAGACATCGAGATAAAAGTCTTCCTCAGCGCGAAAGTTGCTCGCGCTGGGATTCAAGCCGTGAAGCTCAGTCGCATCGAATAAGGGTATTCGATGGTGTTGGCTTGTCTCGTGAGACAAGCCATTGATGAGCCGTTCGGGCAAACGCCACGGCTCTCAGCTCATCACGCTTCACGGTGGTACCTTTGTTGGTACCACGGTTATCAGTATGACGATGGGTTGCACCATCGTCAAGTCGCTCGTGCGAAGGAGCACGAGCTGATTGCGGTGATGAGCAAACATACTCATCATCAGATTCGTCATCACTGCCGAACACTGAGGCGTCGCCGGTGAGCGAGACGCCTCTGCAGCATTGCCCGAGTCAGACACGTCTGACTCGCCAGAGTAGATGACCTCAATGTCGGGGTCATCATGCGCACGCGGTGCTGTACCGCGTGCACCTGCAGCACCTCTTGCTGCAGGCGAAGAACGAGCATCAGACGACGAATCGTCTGCCACAGAAGCTGGCACAGGCTCAGACTCTTTGTGCCTTGAGTCACCCCGCATAGACATGTTAACTATGCGAGGTCAGGTTGAGTTATGAATGGAACTGACCCAACAAGTGCTCCCTGTCCCAATGGCGCCCAACGGGTGGCCGCCATAATTTTCGATAGTCACACAGTGACTATCAGTTAAGGGGGTGATGTAACGGGGCAGCCCGTTACATGAAATTGTCATTCAAGAAACAATGACAATAAAGAATATGAAGTTGAATATTCTTTGAACAATATCACCGATAGTGGTGATATTGGTGAGGCGACCAAAGGGTCTGCTCATTGGTTGATATCGTGATGATATCAACCCACCAATCGCCGCAGGACGCGCGCAATGAGTGGTGACGAGACGTCACGATACACTCAGTTACATCAGCATAATTAAGTCAGGTTAAACAAAGAGACAGTAGCAAAAAGACTTAATTATATTAATATAACAGTTTTACTTTTCCCTTACCTACGCTTCCTCGTTTGCCTCGTGTACGTCTGTCGGGGCACCCAAACCCTTTCGTTAAGTTCACGCAAGGGTGTGCCCTGTTACAGACGGCCACTTCAATGTAATGTCAATTTCGGATGGTGTAGTAGAAGCAAGCCGAAATTGGCTGGTAGCGAAGACGTAGAAGCATCGTAGCGAGTACGTCATGATGATAGCATATCTAATGATACTGAAGTCGACGCGATGACTCCAATGTCCATTACAGCATTGCTTAGAAGAAGACAAAAGTAATTGTGATAAAGATGTAAGTGACGAAGATGCTAAACTTACATTACGGACATCTTTGTCGATAAACAAACGTGCGTGTTGACAACAAAGTATACAATTGGCGATGCCGTTTGAACGAAAGGCTGATAAATGCAAAAGATGAACGACTATTTACGTACATATGGGATAAGTTTACTGCATACATTAAAATATTCGTAAGCACGTAGTGACTGTCGCGAGCATCAAAATTGTTGCCTTAGTCTATCGTCCCTATTTAGCTGGAGTGGCTGTCAACGATTGATTTGAAGCTACTTAAGTGAGGTGTGTATCTATAAGAAGTATTGTTGTATCGGATTGTGATGTCATATCCAACTTCCGACTATTACATGCGGATATCGACCGATATCGATGTTCAGTTTCTGTCGTGGTCAGGACAGTTGTGGATGGCTACCGCAGCCCAGTGTTTGGATCTTAATAGTGAAAGAATTCCCGAAGCAAATTATCTCGATTCAAGTATGTATCTCTTTCAGTCCTAGAGTATGAATGTATTATATTTGAATCCTCACTAGAGGCTCATTAAACTAGATTAAGACACGCTGCAAAAGGAGTGACATATACATGATACTTCATGGCTGCGAGTCACTTGATTCTGATAATCATTAAGCCCTGATTATTGATATGTTTATTTGCAACTCGATTTAGATGGGTCGTGTAGAGGATATCACGAGTAGCGACGGTACGGTTTTAAACAATAGGTTTGGCGTTTGAGTATAAGCTTTTCCAAGGTAAGGGTCATAAGCACGATTTCGGACCCCTTAAGAACTTAGATGGGTTTCAGGAACGATTTTACGCAACGATACAGTGATGCTCCAATTCCCGCTCATTGACCCTGAAATTACTGATGAATATTAGTAGCAAGTTGTTTTGCATCGAAGGGGGAGGTTCTGTGCGGCTTCTTAGCGTGGCCAGAAGAGACAATGGACACACCATACCTGTTTATGACATGCCGAACTTTCCAAACAAAGCTCGTGACCGTTTGAGATAAAGTCGAATGTTTTTTGTATTTTTCCCAATGAGGCCAGACCGAATGCAAGAGTTACATCGAATCATATTCCTATGAGCAATTATTTGGATACTAATAAGGTACGTGTCATATGTGCTATATCTACGGCTATTCTTCGATTATACGGGATACATGAATTCTTTTCGTTATAGTCGTGCCTTTGCTACGTTTGATAAACATCGGGCTCGCTTTTCTGACACCGGCTGAGGCGAATGTTACAAATTTCATGTGGATGAAGATAAAGGCACTTTACAAGATTCAGTACAGACTAAATTGAGCGAATGCTATATCATGGATAAGTACTACATCATTATTCTTAATCTTCTGTAAAACACATAAAGGTGCTTGTGCCAAGCCAAGCCAACGGAGGCAAGACATGTATTTTGGTGGTATCAATGTGATACTAGCTGACGAATCGTGACAACTGCTTCGTGCTATCGGCGCCATTTCGCTAGCAGGAAACTGGATTGTAACGATTTGAGGCAGGCCAAAATAATATTCGGCACGAAGAGGGTCAAATTGGACCTATTCGATCTCTCATAGATACTCTTTCGAATATGTGCAAGCGTTTGTACGACCATAGAATAAACCGGCCGACGACCAAGAATGATGTCATTTTATAACGAGGATTTCACGGACGCCGTGAGACGCTGTATAGAATCAAAAGAATCGATCATTGATATGCAGAAAGGAATGTCAAGGTCGAAAAATCGACCACACGCGTCCCGACTTTCAGCAGCTTATCACTAGTACATGAATGAGCTCTGGCGAGTGCAGAAGTCTGTAAAATTTGTCACATCTAATCAGTTAAGTGGACGTGGATCTGGCATCAAGTATCTGACGAGATGTCAGCCTTACCAGCAATAGCAGGTGATGGTGTAGAAAACATTGTTCGAATCGTCAAATACGAGTAGTCTTATAGTTTGAATGTCGTGGAGTGGAAGAAAAACAAAGGCTGTACAATTCCTCCAGAACATATGGTAAGATTACTTGAATTATACTGCCGGCCTACGAAGTCTCCGACGATTACAAGCACCACTGGCTACAATCACAACTGTATACAAGCAGAAGTGGATGCAGTATTTTTACGCTTAGCATACACCTGAAAGATGCAGAAGAGTCAATAGGAGACGCTGGATTGTGTAGTAATGTCCTTTAAAAGCTGGAGATACCGCTTGGTCTGGTGTTTGTCGCACCTTCACGTGTCGACATATCAGCAACTCGGCATATATTTCTAAGTTAACAAAAACGGTCGTTACAAAATATGAGGTAACAAAGTAAGATTCACCTCATGCTTTTACGGATGACAGCACGAGCAACAAACGCTGACGACAGTGTACCAATCATGCATACTTTATAGTGTAGACCAAGCGTGATCAACTTGCCTACACTAGATCAGCTGTGTGGCAAAGGGGAAATGTAGATAAGATACTGTCAAGCCGCGATTGAGCTGCTTCCAAATCGTGCTTCGCTACGTTGAGCTCCTATATGTAGCGTCACCTCCTGCTCGCCATTCATTGCGGTGTTGACTAGGTGATTTTCATTGTCAATATCATGGCCATACAGCCGCTAATGGGCAGTGTTATATCAGCTACGACCGAAGATTCCGTTACAGGCAAGGTATCTCTCCATTTACCCATTTCCGGTACTTTGTTGCGTAATGTCTGCTAAGAACATATTCACATTGACAATCATGTAATGTCCATACCATGAAATAGGTCATCTCTGGACGCAAGGAATCTAGCAATACGAAGGCTGGAAGCACATAAAACCAACCGTGTCGACCGATCATTCTCCTCTGCCTCTGGAGTTGTTTGCACTATAACAACGTCGTGCCGTTTCGATGTTCACGCTGTATTTGTATGCCTACTACAAACTTGATGCTGCCCTTTCGACTGGATTGCTTATGCAAAAAGATAAGCGTTAGATGCTGCCTGTAGATCACAAAGAAATGGATGTCAATTTACACTGCTATGGTGTCTCCTTTGTAAGCAATCGATTAAAAGTGATGTGTACGTTTCAGAAAGCCGGCTGGAACAGTTGTCGACGTGTCCTCATCATTTGCGACCACATATCAAGTATAACCAAACTACCAGTGACGCCAAATAGTGCACCGATGCAGCCAGTGTCGATAGCACGAAGACAGCTTTCAGCAATCGGTATCTTTGCAACAGCGAACGCTCCATCTGTGAAACTGAGGCGATGGACATCTTCCTCCAGGCTGCCATATCGCCGCTTTCTGCAGCGACAGGCGACGACGTTTGACTTTGTCAGAACGTCTGTGGACTGCACGACCTGTTGTTCGCCTTCGATTCTCTCGGCCATAGATAGTGTCAGAAACTCACCGTCAGAAGACTACACAACATAGCAGCACCATCTGCTTCGATAATGAACGACATTGAGGCGGCTAGAAAGCGACTCGTAATCCGGTCTGCACGATTCGTACTAGCATGAGGTACGAACGCATCCGTTACGTATCATTCCCTTCCATTTCTCGGACCAGTAGTTAGTAGCATGTCAATCAAGTTTCACCAAAGTTATGCGGAAACAAAAGTCGGCGCGCGTCACACAGCAGGAAACGTATGTGCCATCTCTCGAGTCGCTCGCGCGCAGATGCAATGCGTGTATCATAGCTGGCAATTTATCTTGAACCCTTGTGGACCTGTAGCGTGGTATACCATTATAAAATGACAACATTGCAGCATCTTTTGGTCAATGTTTGCAGCTGGTCGCACCATCTTCTTTTGATGGTTGCCGCAAACAGTCCTCTTATCGAAGTTGACGCCCTGTCTGGAGTCAGGAATGTCGTCGTCATCAACGTGTGCATCGACGCGCTGACTCTTCGCCGCGTGAATACTTAAGTGGGACAACACCGCGTACTCGTATTCATACCGCTTCCGAGAACAGATAGCAATGGCGCAGGGCAATGCAAGAATAAGATAGTAGAAGGTGATGTGACCACGGAATCAACAATCAGCACTAGAATTTCTATGCATGTTCTTTGATGGTCACAGGTCTCGATTGTGAGTGTAACAATGACACAACCTTCATTCCAGCGACCTGCGTGGACTGCATTTCTGCAAGGCAGATTTGCATCAACGCTACGTAACCGTTGATTCCCATCGTCCAGAAGTACACTCTAATCGTTTGTCAGCGATCCATTCTGGATACGTTCTTACAATGCATTGCTGCCTGACACATGTCACCAGCTCTTCGACGAAAACTGGCGAAGTGACAACGAGTTTTCAGACGTAAGATTTGGTACCACGTGGCACACCGAGTTTGCCATGTGTAACGTCAGACACTTCGCACATCTACGCTGGTCATTATCCGGTCTTTGGCAAAGCTCAAATTTGTCGCACATTGCTAGCGAATGTGCGAAAGCTCATCCGTCTGTTTAGAACTAGTGTGAAATTGGCACAGCAACACATTCTCTGCTCTGTGATCGAAGTCAATGAGAGACACTCCGCACGCTCAACGCCTAGAACTCTCTTCCGAGCTCGTTTGCCTGTTCCGTCGTTTGCTATGATTGCTCGAGTGAATCTGCTGTTCGACGGCGTCTCACACAGCTGTCATACCATTTGACGCTCGCGTACCGTTCTGCGGTCCCAGATATATTATCGTATGTAAAGACAGCGAACCTTTTAAATATTGATCTCAGTCGATGCACGTGTTCGATTCAGCTCAGTACTCATGGTCTGTAGTACTTTCGAGACGAGCAAGTATCTGCTCTCGACATTTTGATAGTGTTGACGATTTCGTGCGAGGCGAAAGCATTTGTGACGGAACGAGGAGATCAATGGTAACTTCCAATCAAGACCAGAAGCAGAGCAGAGTCCACACCCGCTTCGACATGAACAATCCAAAACAGCAAACAGCAGACTTGTCGATCATGTCTCGACAAGTAGTTGTCTCTACCAATTTCCCTTCCATGTGCATTTGAAGCACTAGGACCTTTGTCCGTGTGGGAGAGATGATGCGTTTGTGGCGCGGAGATTGTGCACGCTGCTCATATGTTGGCCACTGCACGCATGTCTGCAACTGAATGCACTCGAATCCGCTGTCAGCGAGTCTTCATTTTACATTTGACCGTCACTAGAGACACTAATGGTTCGGTTTCCACATGAGAAGTGTGCAAGTCCAGACGATATAAACTCATACGCGCCTTGGTCGCTCGATCAACGTGATGTCCTAGCGAAGAAGCCGCGCTCTAAATCGATGCAACGGCTGGCCCCAATCATTTGCGGAGTAATAGCGCTCTTCTCTGTTATTGTCGTTGTGGGCGCGACTTTGACTGCCGATTCAAGCAGTCCCAGCGACACGTCGAGCCCGAGTGGAAGTAGCGCAACTTCCGCTGCATCGTCTACTCGGCTATCGTCCTGCCCTCCTGTCGCCGCCAAAAACCGGACTGTAGCATTCTGGCAAAGCGAAGTTGCTGGATGTGACACCGTTCCGGATGGCGTCACTCACTTGATCTTTGGCTTTGCACTTGTCGCAGAAGGCGTTATCGTGCCCACGTTCCAGTCGTCCGATGACCACATTACACAATGCGTGAAAACCCTCCACGAGCGCTGCATTTCGACACTGGCGAGTGTTGGTGGGTCAACTAACAACGACAACATGTCGGTAATTGCGAACGCGACGCTGTTTGCTGAGTCAGCCGTCAATCTAGTGACGAAGTTCGGGTTTGCTGGCTTGGATTTCGACGACGAGACTGTTGGGGTGCAGTTTAGTGCCGATCGAACGATTGAGCTGCTGAAGGCTACACGGGAGGCGCTGGACGAAAGTGGTGGTACTTCGTCGGCTTTGCTGACCTACGATGCCTATTTCAGCGAAGGAGACCTCGCAGTATGTTCAGCAGTCGACGCAGCAGTATACTCGAGATGCTTTCCGACAAAGGTGCTCGACTACGTGGATTGGATCAACATTATGGCGTACAACGTCCATGAAGACGATGCCACTGCAGCAGCAATATACGCGGCGGCTGAGAATACTACTTTTGCAGCGTGGAAGACTCAGTTAGGTGGCGATTTTTCCCGCGCTACGGTTGGTCTATGTGTAAAGGGTGGATGTGCCTATGGTCCGGGGCCGAATGCAACAGTGATTAACGAATGGGAGAAGTTTGGCCGCCAGGATGGACACGGGGGTATGATGATATACTCTGCATCGGCAGAAGTAGGCGATAATTTTGCAGTTACCAGGAGCATCATTCGCTCGTCGTAAGCAACGGGCAGCACTTCGATCAGCTTTGCATTTGCTCCGGAAGCAAATCTCAGCTATAAACATGACGGAATGGTGACTCTTGCACGGCAAGCGGTATAGTTGGTAGGACACTTGCTGGCTCAACAGTCAATCCCATAACTCCAAATGTGTCGGCAGTTGTAGCGTAACATTTCTACATATACCACATAAACTGTGCATTAATCGACATCGAAACAGGGTTTCACGGGTGCCTTACGTGCGCTCTCTACACTTTCTTGCAGCCGCAGTCGCTAAGGATGGCGTCAAAACATCAGAGCGTCCGATTTTTGTATTGCAGTCGCCTGCGCATGTCGTTTGTACTCCAGCAGTTAAGACCGTTGTTGTACATCTCGTATGCTACCTCTTATATCTCATCAATCACCAGTTTATCCTGAACGGGCATAGTGCTTTCCAATACGTTCACAGCAAACTCTCCAATCTCTTTGTATGAGCGTAATACAGCGTGCATCCTTTTCTTCACGGCGAGCTGCTAAGTTTCGCCCGCATGATTTGCGGTACAGAGGTAGAAGCCGACTTACGTCAAACAAATTCCTGCAGGGTTTCTTTGTTTATTATATATTGCACCAAAACTGAGTACACCGTGGCTAAACAGTCTCGAACGCTGTAGTTTGTACGTAAGCAAAGCCCAATTAATTGACGAAATTGCACCGTCAGTAAAACTAATCACGATGTGGTGTATACCGCGGCTTACAGTCCGTCTATCTCCTGCCGAAAGCCGGATGGATGCACATGAAAGGAGCAGCCAGTCTCACGCCCACGAACCGTATATTTCGCACAATATATCATTATATTACGATCTCGGAATTACCGTGGGTCGAGCAATTTCTATCGCCTAAAGTCAAGATATCGCCCCAAGTGATCCTACAGCAATTACGACTACTACTACTACTACTACTACTACTACTACTACTACTACTACTACTACTACTACTACTACTACTACTACTACTACTACTACTACTACTACTACTACTACTACTACTACTACTACTACTACTACTACTACTACTACTACTACTATTTCTTCAACTACGACTACTACTCCTTCGACTACTACTACCTCTACTACTACTACTACTACGTATCCCTTACATCGATCGGCCCACTTGCACATGCTCAACGACGCGCGCGTGGGCGAGAAACGGCGTCGCGCGGGACGACGGCCGAGTCCCATATGGACCTTTTTCACCGAGTTGCGCACGGCCGACAACAAAGTGTACGCGTGCTGCCGCTTCTGCCCCAAGCGCCTCGCGGCAGTGGCCTCGCGCATGCGACAGCACGTGCTGAGCAAATGTGCGCGTGCGCCATCCGACATTCAGCAACTGCTCGACAAAGCCACAGGTAGTACCGGCGCTACTACTTTTCGCCCCATCTGTAGAAGTAGTACTAGTAGTAGTACTACTACTCCTACCAGTGCTACTATTTCTTCAACTACTACTCCTGCGACTACTATTTCGTCGGCTACTACTCCCGACGAGTCGACGAAGACGGCGACACTCACTTTGTCTCCATCGGCAGAGACTGTCTCAGTTACTACTGTGCCTATTGTCGGCCGTACAAGTGCTGACCCAATTGCATCGGACCGAACTGTGGCACAGCACACAGACGACGTCCAAAGCGCCGCAGTCGATGGACCTAAAGCGGCAGTCAAAGACGAGAGCAGACAGAGAAATACGGACCCAAAGAAGCAGACGACGACGACAGCTGTGGAAGTGGTGCGACCTGAAGGGGACGTAAAAACTCGTGCCAGGGACCGCGTACAGCTGCAGGAAAAACACTGCGACGCCCGCCGACGTGTGCACCAGAAACTCGTACTGGCGCTGGTCCTTCACGACGTACCAGTGGCGTTGCTGGAAGACGAGGCGCTGACGGAAGCGTTCGCGTTGGCGCGTCCTGACTGGCCGCGGCTCTCAGTGGAACAGGCGCAGACGACTGTGTTGCAGGAACTCGTGGACGAAGCGACTGCGACGATGGAGCAGGCGCTGGTCCGGTGTAAAGTGCTCACGTTGGTGCACCGACACTTTCAGCGGTGCCAGACAGGAACAGCGACTGAAGTAGCGTCGCAGTGGTGCAACCGGTGGACGGCAGTGGACGACCACCGCAGGGTCTTCCCGCTCAAGGAGAAGTGCAGAGATGTCGAGCCTCTGGTGTCGACCACGACGGACGATGAAGCCTCGTGCAAGTACTGCACGCTGCGAGAAGACTTTGATGCTGTCGTTTCGACCTATCGCCTCCGCCTTGCACCCGAAGCTGTCTTCTGCCTCTGCTGTGACTGTCCTCGGACGTACCAGCAACTACGATCCGAGCAAGCGCGGGCGCTGTCAACATCTACGCACGGCGCAGACAGCGGGAGCGAACTTGCGACAAAGCCGACACCCACACAAATGCTGTTGGGCGCGTGTGCAGTTCGTCTATCTCTTCGATTGCGCAAGGAACTGCTGACCACGTTCCCTGCAGTCGTCGATCTGCTTAACAAAGCCATGTTCCTTGGCCACAGTGTATCGAAGATCACACCGCTAGAACCGCAGCTGAAACCCTTGCTGGAATCGTCGAGGTGGGACGCAGTGCCCCGACTCATCAAGCGCATGGTGTATCTGGAAAACGACATCCGGCGCTACCAAGCCAAAGTCTCTGTACCTGCGGATGAAGTCGCGTCTTTTTGGGACAAGCTGCGTGTCGTGGACTCGTTGCTGACCCCGTTCAGCTGGATGCTGGCACTAAGTGAAGCCAGCGACACGACATCGGCGCAGTATGTCGTGCTTTGGCTGTGGTTGCTGGCAATAGTGGAGTCGACCACGTCGTGTTTGCTACCAAAGCAAGCCAAGCAAAGCTTCGTGTCCGTGGCCGTGTCTATGATTGAACGCCACGTCAATTCGCACGAGCTCGTGTGCGTGCTTCTGGATCCGCGTGTCGCCGGCGCCGGTCTTTCAGTCGCTGGCAAGCGGCGCGTGAAATCCTTAGTTGTCCAACTAGCGGAACGCGTGTTTCCAAGCGCAGGATACGGCAGTGGTGCTGTTCGCTCTCAGCTGTTGAACGAATTGGGCGATTACGCAGAGAGAACGGGAGTCTTTTCCGACGTCGTCGCGTGGGAAATGACTGTCGGTCGGCCCTCGACGCTGTTCTGGAACGACTTTGTCGAGGATGCGCCGCACTTGACTCGCGTAGCCCGTGCCGTCATTTCGATCTCACCGTTCGCACAGACAGCCACCGAGTCGTTCACCGCTCCGCTTCCGCCGGAACAGTGTTCGTGGGACCAGACGTTCGCAGTGCAGCAATTGAAAGCTCTGACTCGCACCCGTCGATCAACGCAAAGCACAAGTGGCTTCAAGCAGTACATCTCGCTGTTGTTCCCTCCATCTCCGTTGCCACAAGGCAGCGTGTCGGACAGTATGCTGTCGCGTGAAGTGGCCAACGCTCTTCGAGGGAACAACACGCTGCGATGGTCCGCACGTGACGAGACCAGAGCCGAAGCCATCGTCGTGCATCAACTGCGTCAAATACTGCAAGCAGGAGGCGACGACAGCGACAATACTCAGAGCAGCAAACAAGTGCCGGCCCCATTTCCAGCGGCCACGACACAACACGACCCGCTGGACGTCGGCGTCTCGTGGTTTGCGTTCCAGTCCGTCAACGACCTCAACGTCTTGGAAAACACTGTCAAGAAGTTTGTACAACGTCCCGCCGCCGCCGCTGTCGTCAATTAGCACACAACGTTCATGCCGCCAGCAGCGCAATAGCCCCACGCGTCGAGCCACATCCAAGTCGAGCCACGTCCGTGTATTAGTTCTCACAGTCTCCAACGTCGCGTGTCCCGACTCAAGTGTCCCAAGTCGCGTGTCCATCGATCTCTTCCATCCACGGACTACGCGAGCACAGGCTTTGGTCGGGAGGCAAACACGACGCGCGTGCGGGCGATGCCCACGACTTCGTACTGGACCTGCGCCGCTGCTGCTCCGACACTGCCGTCGGTCGTCCCGTCCATCGCGTGACTGGCGTCGCTCTTGTGCAGAATCGCGGTCCGACCAACGCTGCCCGACCAAACGCTGTCCGACCAAACGCTGTCCGACCAAACGCTGTCCGACCAAACGCTGTCCGACTAAACGCTGTCCGACACACGCTGTCCGACCAAACGCTGTTTTAAACACTTGGACCACCATATCACGTGCACCCCACGACGTTCCCGCAACGCCATCCCCTCTCCCGCTTGCCTGTCGACCATTGGTCAAAAAGCCCCAACCTTTTTGACCGCCCCGGCCTTTTTGACCGCTTGCGCTTCGAGTGTGCACCACACCAACGCCGCTCCACATCTCGCGCCGCTCGTTCCTCTGCCGCCGCCGCCATGCGATTCGCTCTCCGTCTCTGCCGCCGCACTCTCTCCCGCCGCGGCGTCGCCACCGTCAGCGCGGCCCTCGCCGACGCCGTCGCCCGTCTGCCGCACAAAGAGGCGCTCCGGAGCGCGTCGCAGGACGTGCGCTGGAGCTTCAAAGAGCTGCGCGAAAAGGTCGACGAAGTGGCCAATGGGTTCGTCGAGCTCCAGTTCCGCGCGGGTGATGTGCTGGCGCTGTGGCTGCCGAACAGCGTCGAGAACGTCGTGACGCAACTGGCGGCGGCCCAAGTGGGGCTCACGTCGGCAGTCATTGCGCCCGACGTGGCGCAGGGCGAAGAGCTCGCGTTCGTGTTGCGCGACAGTTGCGCCAGTGGGCTCGTGTTTGCGCCGAGGCAGGCGGGGCGGAATCAGACGCACGTGGTGCAATCGCTGTTCCCCGAACTGAGTACCTGTGAGATGCGATCTAAAGGGGGGGGGTTGAGATCAAGTGTGCGAGGGTATGCATTTGTAGAGGCCCTTTTTGACGCGGATGTTGTTTTGGTGTTGGTGCTGTTGTGTTATTTTGGTGCTGTGCTTTTGGTGTTTTGTTGTTTTGCTATTGTGTTGTTGACGCAGTTCGGGAGCGCCAAGAAGTGTTTCGTCCGAAGCACTTTCGTCACTTGCACAGTGTCATTACGACGAGTTTTGACGTGGTGGAAGGCATGATCAATCTCAGTGGCATGATGGTCAACAGCCCCGAGCCGTTTGCCCTGAAAGCCGTGGCCAAGACGCTGAGCGACAAGACGCCAGTTGCAGTCACGTACTCGAGTACGTGTGGAGCTGAGGCTTTTGTGGGGTCATTATCATTGCTGTTGTGGTCGTTGTTGTGGTCGTTGTTGTTTTGTCTGCTGAGTTGGGGAGTGCGCTCGTGTACTGTGTGTGTGTGTGTGTGTTGTCGATTGTAGAAGTTGAGGGTCAGCATCCCAAGAAGGGCGCAGTGCTCACTCATGGCGACCTGTTGAAGCGCGCCGAGGCGTTGGCCCAGAGGTTGTTTCTCGTTGTTCGTGCAACTTTTGGTACCCGGTGCTGCAACTGCTGTGTGCTGACGGCATTGTGTTGTTTGTTGTTGTGTTGACATGTGTGTGCAGCTTGCAGTTGACCGCCACGGACAAAGTGCTGCTCACTGGAGAAGAGACTGGTCTGTCGCTTGGCCCGCTCGCTGCTATCGGTCAGAGCGCACAGATCGTGCTGCCGTCCATGGAGTACAGCAAAGAGGCCGTGCTGCAGGCCATGAAGGTGGAGCAATGCACTGTCGTAGGCAGCGGACTTGACAACTTCAAGCGTGTGTGACTTGGTGGCGCTACGCAACGGTCGGGTCGTGACTTTCCAATGTGCATTGAGCAGATAGAGAAGGGACAAACATGAAGCAAAAGCGAGTGAGTGAAGAAGCGTTGTGTTGTTCGTGATTCGTGGGGCTCTGTATTTTGCATCGTCGTGCTGTGAAATCGCTCTTGTGGCAGGCGTTGACGACAGGTAAGAGACTTTGCCGCGACTGCAGGGCAAAGAAACGTTCGTTTGCCACTCTGTTCTCAGGCCATCAGGATGCCACCAAGACCAAAGGTGATCGTAGCAAGCAGCATGGAGCGCATCGTCTCGCGCGACGTATAGGGCGGCAGCTCGACCGAGAAGAAGCAAGTGTGAGCGACCGGCAGGCTGCGTGTGGCATCACGCCCACCTTTCTTGGACAACTTGAAGGGTTGCAGCCACTTGCCGCGAGGTAGACGACTCCGGCCCCATGCAAAGCGCACAAAGTCTGCACGTTGCGCGTCTGTAAACTCCGCGAGTATCTCCCAGAAGAGCAACACGGCAGGGTCATCCTCCGAGTAGCCATCGTACAGCGTGTGTCTCTGCCAAAGGTCCAGGTCGATCTTGGGCGAGCCACACGCGAGTATCTCGAGCTCCTGCCACGTCAGAAGTGTCAGCACACGACGAGGGAAAAGCGTCGCAAAGCCTTGGGCTATGGCAGCCACCTGCGCGCTGCCTTCGTCCAGACGAGCGAGTTCTGCAAGGCGACAATACTCCAGTCGGTTGTGGAACTCGACCTTGATGAGGCGGCCACCTGGTACGAGCTCCATCTCCTCGCCCGTGCATGACGAGGCCGTAAAACGCAACTCGAGGCCATCGAAGGCCGTGTCGAACTCTGCGTCCGTCGAGATGCCATCCTTCTCGCAATTTGCAATGCCGTCGAGCATCTGGACAAACATAGCGTCGGTGGCTTCAAGATCGGCGCGCGCGGGTGTTTGGCCAATTAGTCGCTTCCACACGAGTGATGGCAGCATGAACGGAAAGTCCCCGTGCGTGCGCAGTGAAATTCCCAAGAGCTGGCCGACAAATGCAAACATCTGTATGGCAACCGGAGACGTGCACTTGGGGTTGGGCAGATACATTCCTCGATTGTCACCCGTGTCGTGCTGACCATTGGGGCACAAGACAAACAAATGGAAGTGCGGTGAGAACAAGTCGTCAATCATGGACGTGGCACCCTCACGATACACTCCGCCCCAGTCCACACCTTCCTCTCCGCGGAATTTGACACTGAAGAGGCGACCCTTGCTGTCAATTTGACGTCGAAGTAGTGTCGGGTCTACCTGATGCAGTTGACGGAAAGCTTGAGCAAAGAAGCATTCCGACACAGACGGCTCCACTTCACGGTCATCACGCGACTCAAGCGCCTGTATTCTGTCCAGTGTGATACGCGCTGTTTGCTGCTGTGAGTTTGCACCAGAAATGTCCCGTGGCATATTCGTAGCTTCGATTGCAGCTTCCACCAGCGCATTTTTCACATCAAAGAAGATGCAGTGGCTTAGCTGACGCAGTCGGTAAGCCAATGTCCACGGTGCTGTCGTGTCACGCAGATCGATAAATGACAGGCAGTGTTGCAGACTCGAGTTCAGGTACTTCAACAGAGCAAACCGAAGTTGCAGCGTCTCCAGTGGCACATTCAGTAACTTTGAGCACCGCACCCCATCGAGCGTTTGGCTGAGCTGTATATCCACGGGCTGTAGATGTACAGAATGCCGAGTCGCTGTCGGGCTCGAAGACAGGGATGCTGGAGGTTCCACGTGCTTGTTCACCCAATCCACAAGCTGCGAGTCCATCGCTTCTGTCCAGCGGTCGTCATTTGACAAGTCACCCGAAGCTGTTTGTAGCAGAACAAGTTTTTGCAAGACACGTTCCATGTCTGTGACAGTCGCGCGAGCGAGCTGTGTCTCCTGCGGAATGCCCAATGCATTCACAGTCACTGCAAAGCCAAAGTGGCCGCCTTCGTTTTCGTCTGCGAGAAACGTGTACTCGAGATTGTTTCCATCGTAAGAAACGGCCGCGTCAGGCCACGTACTCTCCTCCGAGTACACTCGATTGCTGCAAATGTCTTTCACTGCTTCGCTGTCACGTGAAGTAATCACGTAGCTGGCGAGATCGAGTCGTGGCATTGTTTGGTCGTGGCCAGGCGCCAGTGAACAGCGTGAATCGAACGTCACTCGAAGAGCTTGAGCACCTTCGAACACCACTACGCCATTCGACGGGCGACCAGGGGTGTAAGGGTGGGAACTTTCGATCACTGCAGAAGACCCGTAGACCTCCAGCCATATCGCAACGAGAATATATTCAGGAAGATTCTCTACTTGTCCAAGCAAAAACTTCGTGAGCACCGACACGTCGTTCAAGCTACCAGCCACACACTTCCGCTCAAACGGCACTGGCATGTCAAAAGGTGTGCTGAGAACTGGCCCTGATGTTGTATTGGCGCCAGCAAGCTTGCGCTGAAAAGCAGACGAAGCGGAAGAGGTCATCATGGACAACTCCACAATCTGGAGCAAGTGTGCTGAGATGAACACTTTTTTCCTTGCTTGGTCACCCTCAGCGCATGTCAATGCCAATCGACAAATCGACTGCAGTGCATCCAAATCAGGCACCTCGTCAGCCGGAAACAGTTCGGGGTGATGCAACAACTGTTGCAATAAGCGTACAATGCGACCTTTATGCGGAGTTCCTGGTGAACGCAGGTAGCGTACAAGTGCGCCATAAATTTTACGGTTGTGCACACCTCCATGGGCTATCAACTCCGTCGCGTCGTTCAGCAAAAGTTCCAATACCCAGCACGCCCACTCCAGTGACGGGCCTGTCAGCACCTCAGATTCTTTTGTCCAGCGGATGCTAGCCATGGGTTTTACTTGGAAGCGATAGCCATAGCCAGTATGGTTGGTGGCGTGCTCCTCCGAAGCTGTAAAGCGGAACCAGAACTGGTGCGAACGGATAATCATGTCGGGTAGAAGATGGCCAGTAGCCGTCATGGCATCGTCAACGACCCCAATACGCTCCTTACAGTCCGAGTCTGCGAAGAACGTCAACGTTGTCTTGGCCCCCAATCGACAGCGATGATCGAATACAATACGCAAACAGCTACAAGGGCTGTCAACTCTAACGACTCGGGCATAGTCGCATCGACCAAAGTACGGGTGCAGCGACTGGAACTCTCGGAGCGGTAGTACCGTGCCTTCCCCGTCTCCTGCCATTCGCGTCGATTCTACAAAGTGACCAACGCAATCTTCAATCAGCACACTCGATAGCAGCGTATCGTGATCGTCCACGTTGTCACCCATGTACGCGCTAGCACCTTTCTGCGCCTCAATATCGAGCAACTGGCAGGTTCTTTGCGTGCACTCTAAAGCAGCGTCTTCGTCCTTGCTTTCATGATCTAGCCATTCCCCATGTCTTGCTTCATCCAATGTCGCAGGTACTGCTGCTGTAGATCGTGAAAGTGTTTGCGTGTCTCCGGGCATAGCAGTAACTCTACCCGAAGCATTCTCTTGTTCTTCGTGGCTTGCACGAGCTTGACAAACTGGACGACAAATCGGACCCTTGGTGCTAAGACTTGGGAGACAACGCCGTTCTGCAGCAGTTCGTGATTCTTCACGAAGGATTCTCAGTGCTAAGGTCCGCATGCTTGTCAGCAAGGAAACGTGTTGCTCAGTGTTATCAGAAACCGGTTGACAACGCACCCAGCTCCTGTCTGGTAAACCAAATCCACTTTCCTTCGAGGCGTTTGTGAAATGCATCTCGGACGCAGACGCCATTTTCAGAAGACGTAGGAATTGACGCGGACCTCCAACTACATTCATGATCTCACTCGCGTACGAAGACAGCTGCAATGGCGGTTTATCTGCGGATTCATCAGTAGCCATTCCTGTCGCTTCCGAACGCGAACGGTCAACAGGAGTGAAAGAGCAAAGCAATGCCGTGATCGCACGTCTGGCGTAATAAGTAGACAGAGCATCTTCCGTTCGGATTGCTACGCGATGTATGCTGTTCACGTCTTCTAACGGCTCGTCATAAATCCTCACAACTCGACGCAAGTCTCGCGCAGGGATCCATTCGTCTTCGCATGCACCAGATTCCGTGTTCAAAAACGTCAAAAGCACACCGTCGTCAGGTGAATAACGCCTGTAGATACCTGTCCGTCCGCTCGTAGCTAATTGATGAACTGGGCCAACGTCACTCGTTACCGTCAAGAGAACGTTTGGGGTCAAATAGCCAGGGTCGAGTGGGAAGAAGGCTGTCGTACTCGCATCACGTGCTGCTGCAACGCCCAAGTTGGACTTAGGAAGAACTGATGCCAAGATCGGAGCAAGAGTCACTGCCATCGCATCGGCCTTCGGCGCGTAAGACTGATCTACGCCTCGCGTAGCAGAGTTTGAGCCCGCATGCTCAGCCGCCGTGGTGGTATGACAGTTGGAAGACAGTACGAGCGGATCAGGCTGATCGATCTCTTCCAAAGCCGCTTGATCTTCCAACACGACAGATCTTGCTGCTAAAAAAGCGTCGCTCAACAATGCTAGTGAGTCGGGTTTCTCGGCATACGTGCTGCCGTGCTCCATTAACCACTCCATAGCATGATCGGGGTTACTGTTCGACAGCTCTAACGCACATAATGCAAGACAGTACGGCATCCCAGAGATACCCTCGAGCTCCATCGCCTTAGCTTCAATCGTCAGACCTGTCATCCCATCCGCTTCATGAGCGAGTTCATGGACTGCCAGACTTGCCCGGGCTAAGTACTGCGCTTTCCGGCGTTCCTGGTACGTCGCAGCACCGTCGCCCATCAGCCATTCAACGGCTAAATTTGGGTCATCGCGAGAGTGTTCCAATGCGGACATACACAAATCGAACTCAAATCCCATCGCAGCCAACGTCGACGCGAAACCTCTTCGAACACGGTATGCTTCTGTTTCTTCCTCGGCGGGGTCATTGTTCACTTCAATGCCGCTCACATTTGCTGATGTTGATTCACTCGTGGCAAGTGCTGGGACAGTAGGCTCCTGCAGTCCATGAAACATTGCTTCACCGAGTGGAGTTGAGGATTCGATCAGGCGGCATAAAACCATTCGACCTCGCTCCTGTAGGAGCGGCAGACTGACAAAGCTGTCCAGACATACCGGAGTCAAAGCAAAGCGAATCAGAGTCTTCGTCACCGTGTCATGCGCAAAACGTTTAGTCAATTGGGCCGACTGGTGCAATAGAGCCTCCAAAGCCAAGAGCGCACGAGAACGAATTTGTGATCGCCACAAGCTACCACACTCTTCCAACAGACTTGAACTTTCCAACAATGACAGCTGGAGAATCACTGGCAGCATGTCCGTTGTCAGCGGCACTGCTGATGGAGGCAACAGTACTTCTTCAGTCGGCGAGAGCACCGTCAAGTCGACATCCTGGACATTGTGGCTGGGATCGAAATCCGACTCGGACGAATGAGGGTGAAAAACAACTCGAATGGTAGAATCACGCGCACTCATCTCAATCAACGTCGCGGTAACAGAGTGTGTGCTTGCGTCTGCTGGTATGCAGGCCCCACTGATGTTAGTGTTTTGAGTAGGAACTGCAACTTTGCCGCCAATTCGTATGCAATCCGAATGAGTGCCCAAAACACAAAGAGCCCCGACAGCTCGAATAATGGCTGTCCGCAGTCGGATGTCGAAGGAATCCGAGCTTGCCCTCATACTCTTTATCGACTGTGGACCCGGTGTCTTCCTAGCTAATATGGGGGCAATATTGTGGATTGCGTTGCACAAGTTCTCGGAAACCTTCTCCTTCCAGTGTTCATTCACCAATAGATGTCGCAATAACGCCACGCTTTCCGAGGCCACCACCAAGGAAATGTCGCCAGACCGATACCCCATTGGGTTGCTCAATGACTCAGACAACGTCATCGAATCTTCTTTGACCGTTGCTCCGACCTGGACGCTATTTGCTGGAACAACGACTGCGTGAGTTGCCATGGGTGCAGCTGTGCTACACACTGACTCAGCTACTTGGTCGAGCAGCAAATCGATCAGCACAGACTCGGATCCAAGGATATCACCAACATCGTCAGGCCTGACATGTCCGCTACAGCACATTCTGCGAAGAAGCAGCTTGACGACACGTTGGGACCGAGGTGACGCAAGACGAAGCATTCCTAGCAGACCGCGAAGCATCTGCGGTCGAACTAGATAAGAGAATGTAGAAGACTGTTGGCTTTGCGAAAGCATGAATAATAGGACCCCAAAAGTGTGCATCTCCACTTCCAGAGACTCCAAACGTTCGCTGTTTCCAGACACGTTGCTCGGGCACGCATTATGCACATGCACAAATCCAGACTTCTCCCGTGTTATATCGCTTGGGTACTGGCAAATACCTGCACCTCGATTTTTAACAGGTGTTGAAGCCGATCGAAGCATTCGCTGAGCACGCGTCAGTCCCTCGGCTTCTTCGGTGAGCTCTTTTCCTCGTAGCAGCTCTTCCTCAAGAGCTTCAAACACTTTTCTGTGAAACTCTTTGGAAAACCACAAGGTTTGGAGAACAGGTTCTTCTAATTCCCTGTTCGTAGCCGCACACTTGGCCGCTTCGCTTGCAACCTCAGCTGTTCTAGTAGTAGAATTATCATCGGGTACACCCAAAGGCGACGCGTGTGAGATCTCTGTACGTAGCAGCCCATTGACTGCAGACGAAGCCACATTTCCAGGGCCGCCAGACTTCTGAAGTCGCTTCTTTCGCTTCGTTTTTGCAGCAGCAGCAACTGCTCGAGCTTCTTCCTCTCTTCGATCGTAAGCACCACTTATGCCAGTCGATGCCAAAAAACGAAACACAACCCATGCGCACTTTCGTGTATGCTTCCGAATAATTATCTGCTCGTCAGTACAAGCAGCCCATTGAGAAAGCAGTCTACTTGTCGTCGTATCGAGCTGATGACCGGTAGATCCATCAGTGTATGTACCGTCGTCATCATCGAACAGTTTTACATCGCTATCAACATCTGTCCGAGATGACGAGTTCCATCTTTTCATCGCATTATGCTCCTCGTGTGCACAGACTAGTTTCGTTATACGGACGGATTCGTGGAATCGGGTTGTCAGCCAAGACCGAATCTTTCGCTGAAAGGACCGAATACACATCACAGTCCAGCTCCATTCGTTCACCGACATATCGTCAATTTTGCCACTACCGAACACTGGCAACCTACTCGGGCTTGAAACCCAAAGACAGTGCGAGATTGTCAAGTTGTGACTCCGTGGATCAGAATCGCAGGCCGTTGCTTCTAGAGCATGCGAACGATCGAAGCTGTAAATGCCTTCTCCTTCAGTCAAATGCCACAGTCCAATCATGTCATTGGACAGCGTTCGAGACTTCACTACAAATGCCTCGTTTGAGCGCTTGACGAGAGGAATACTACGCTGAAAATCATGCTGAATGTCCTGTCTAGTGCGCGATGTTTTCCATATCCGAACTTCAGCAATCGATCCCTTGAACTCGCGCTGCGAGAAAGCGTTTTCAAGAGCTGCTCCATGTGTACCGGCACTATTCATCCAACATCCCAGTCGCGACGGACGGAAGGTCACGCTACTGCATACGCGTTCGTACTCCATTTTCTCCGACAAATCTCCGTTCACAAAAAACTGTAAATGCCGATTCTCTGCGTCGTACGTGACCGCGCAATGGGTCCACACGAAGGTCTCGAACTGGTACGATTCAAACAACTGCTCGCGCGGAAAGTTACCTGGGATCGAAACCTGCAAGCGCCGTCCGATTAGTTCCAGATATACACTACCCGTTTGAACGCCATGGTCACATCGCAACGCTTGAATCTCGCCCAGTTCAGTCGGAAATATCCACATTTCGATTGTAAAATCCTTTACTTCACCCAACGCTGGCATCTCCACGTAACTTACTTTGTCTGGCTTGTGAGATGCACCCGTTTGACCGCCATGTACAGTTTTGGATACTTTTCTGTCTCCGAATTGTAGCACTTTAGAAGTGGAGGCGCTAAGAAAAGGTCCTTGGAGCTTCCGTTCAAGTTTAGCCAGCATGTCAGCATAAAGTAGCGAAAGCGAGGAAGCAGTATGGCGTGCGGTAGATGAAATGGCATCACTGTCGTTTTCCAGGTCGTTCTTTTGCCACCATTCTACCGGACATGCATAGCGAGGGGCCCGACGTAAGAGACGAAGTACATCGCGCTTGGTCACGTAGCCACTTCGTACGAGTCCTTCCTGAACAAATTTCTCTGACAGAGGATGCCAGTTTATGCTTGAGTATATGTCGAAGGACTCACGCGGCAGCATCGTATTCCTAGACATACTACCGTATTCCTCAACCACCTCGCGTTGTACGGAACTGATGGAGAAAATCTCCTGCAAATGAAGCAGCATCCCTGTATCTAGCAAGAACTGGTGATCCTGCGCCTCGAAATCCAAGCACCACGCGCACAGTATAGACTGTTTCAACTGCGGATCGGACACGCTGTGGCCTGAGCCACTCCCCAGCAATTGAGCCAAATAAGTGTATAGCTCACGAAATGCAGTCTGTACCTTTTCAATGATTTGCCGATTACAGCCCTCAAGTCCTTTCAAATAGTGATGGCGTACTGTAGCCCGAAACGTTTCAGCAATGACGTGTCCGTCATTCTGCTCTCGTGATTCTTTCTCACTTTCTGTAAAACCTCTCATCGCAGGGCGCAAAAATATGATAGCATTGTGGATGGCCGAGTCGAAGGACAGTGTCGACAATATGCTCTTCATCGCTTGTAGTCCAAAAAGTCGACAATCGGATCGTCGTTGACGTCTCTCAAGCAGTAATGTAAGAACTTCGGGTGGCGCGCCCGTTCCATCACGAATGTACAGTTCACACGCTTTCATCATCGCGGAAAAAGTGTTCGTATAGTGGTATTTCTTTGCTCGCGATAGATCACCAGAGCCTTCCGTGCTTATCGTGGCGTCGCCCGCAACAGATTGTGCCGAAGTACCTGATGTTTTCGTAGACGCAAGACTCTGAGTAGAAGATCGTCGAGCTCTCCATCGGTGTTGTGCACGCAATATGTCTACTATTCCCGACCATTTGGACCTGTCAGCCTTGCCAAGTACTTTCCAGCGCTCAAGGACGGGTTTTAATGACGGAAACGTCGTTTGGGTGCTCCACTTCTCTGCCAACTTGAACAGTGCGACATGCGAATCCCCCTTCAGACGATCTGCTTCCTCTGAGGGTGGTGCCAGTTTACACAAAAACCTTGCTCGCTGGATCATTTGTTGTAAGTGATCATCAAATGTCTTCGGTGCCACCACGCTTCGCTCTAAATTCACTTTGCCACCAAATTGCTTCAGCAAGAAGGAAGTGTCAGATTGCTCCACGGGTGTAGCAGAAAACTCACCAGGTTTTTCTTCAGGTAAACCGGGTTCAGCTCGTGATGAGTCGTCCGCTTCTCTTGCGCGATACCCTTGTCGAATCTTGATCAACCGGTGGCGTAGCATCATGACCCGCTTCCAAACACAAATCAGATCATCAGATGGAGCTAAGTCCGTGTAGGCAACAAATGGGTCTGCCCCGATATTTTCGCCATCTTCACTTGCCCTCGCGCCCACAGCAATTGCTTGCACTTCTTGAAGAACATGAGCTGGTGCATGCATTATCAATGCGGCACACATCCATCGTTCGCATGATGGAAATCGTCCAAGTCGGCTCAATAAAGTACTATCCGGATAATGCTTTTCTAGCCATGACATAATAAGTTGCACGCTTCCATGATCTGTCATATCCGCCGTCCATTCCTCCCAAAACAGAGAGTTGCGCTCGACTTCACTAGCCTGTGATCGTCCTCCTGAACCAAGATTGTCTAACACTGAGTTTCTTTGTACATTTGACAGCGTGCTCGGCGACAAGCTCGTCAAGACCCCTGATTCAGAAGTGTGGCCCTTCACCAAGTAGCGAGCACACTCGGCCTGAAGTGCATCGCTCCAAAGCAACGATTCGTTCTTGCATGACTGATGCTGCCCAGCGTCAGACTTAGCAATGCCTCCACTAAGTAACGAAGACTGCAGCCAAGGTAGTAATTCTTCTTCCGTCTCATAAATCGGGTGCCCAGCGATAAGGCTGCCGGCGATACGGCCAGCTAGAGAAGCCAAAGAATTGTGCAAGTCAAAAAGCCAGTGAACTTGAAGACTTGACTCCACGATTCCCGACGGACACAATTGTACAAGATCTTGGGTACTGTACAGCGATACGCCAGCAAAAACCATTTTAGGGAGCTCCTCCATTGTTGCTCCCAGCGGTTTAAATTCCTTCGGTCCCACTGCAACTCCCAACCTTCTACCATTGTATGCGAATGACAACAGTTGCAAATCGTAGTCGACAATCATCGTGAATATATCGCCCACAGCAACTGGAAGCTTAGGCCCGTAATCATACCGTGCTCCTCTTATCCAGACGGAGCCAATGGATGGCATCCAGCCCACACTAGTCGTCGATTTTCCCACAAACATCTCATATGCCGAAAGCTGCGAGCTAGAACGGCACTTTTCGTGTGCTTGCTGCCAATCAATTCCAATGCAAACATGCCCAGATGACGTACCGCCGGCACGCAAGCATTTCAGAGAAAAATCAACAGAGTGGACTCCATGAAGGAAAGCTGTCCGTAGCAGACACGTTCGCCACGTGTCAGTGCTTCCGTCTTTCACATAAACGGATGTTCCTGTGTGGCTGATGCAGACCGAGCTCAGCTTCTTCTTTGGGTCGAATCGCAACGAAAGACAACCGTGTGGAGGCACAAACAGCGGGAGTCTGGCTAAGGGGGCTTCATCTTGGACCAGGAACGTCGGGACGCCGTACGCAGCACCAATCATGTTTTGGGACGCAGGGAATCCCGCAGACCCGGACGCGTAACAGTCCCGCAAAATCTTGATGAAAGACTTATCGTACTCTTCATCAAGCAAATTTTCTCGTTTGTACCATGGGTCTCCGCCATTTGCAAACTCTTGTGTTGTCAATCGGTACAACTTTCCTTGGGTGAGTTTAGCAGGAAGCGGTAGCATCTCGAACACATACCCGCAAGCGTCCTTTTTGGAATTTCCACCGATCGTGACTTGAGCGACCAGAGCTTGCGATTCATCCTCCCATAATCGAATTGTGTGATCACGTATTAGCCTCCCGCCATGTCGAATCGGATTGACAGAGCGTCCCAGCGCGACAATTGTAAAGAAGCTTACTGCTTCAAACTGAAACCCAATCTGGCCTTCGAAATGGTCCTTCTCGCCGGTATAGAGCTGGCGAAACACATTGTAAAGTCGTTTAGAATTATGAGACCGGCAACTAAGGTCTTTCTCTAGCGCAATGGCGCGCTCGGTTTCTTGTGCTTCAATGAGTCGAGCCTTTTTATAGATTTCCAGCTCTTGAAATCGATGCGCCGACTTCGCCACAGCCTGCGATTCCGAACAAAAGTGATCCAGCACTTCGAGAAGTCGTACCACTGCCGGGAGTATCTGTCGGGCAAACCAAGTTTGGCGCCGCATCAGGCACAAACACGCTACAAACCATGGTAGCATATCCGATAGCAAAGGGATGTTGAACGAACGAACACTGGCTCGACAAAGCGCCGCCGCGCGGGGGAGAATAAATGACTCTTCTGCCTGAAGGGAAACAATGCTGCTAATTAGATCAGTATATGCGCTCAATGAAAGAAGTCCAAACTGGATGCTTGCTTCCTGGACTTGCAGCCTTCGCTGGAACGCTGCTTTTGATTCGTTCGCGTCCCCAATGTTGTCAAAAGTTCTCTCGATTGTAGTGTCCTTCGTCAGTCCAACAGCTTCCGAAAGTAAGTAAAGCTGGTAAGTCTTCATAAGGTGAATCGCGATATCGGGTAGTCTGTCACGACTTACATCTGCTTCGATTGAGCTCGGGTACGTGTCAGCTGCAAATTCTCGCTCTTGCGCGTTTACCGCAATTTGCATAAGGATCTTAATTGTTTCCGTCACGGCTGATACCCATGCCGCTTTGTCGACCTCGTCAACGCTCGATCCTTTGCGCTTAGCTTCTTCAGCCGCCACAAATGGCATCAGCGTCAATATTCCATCCGGACCAGGAGTGGCAAGCAACTCCATCACTGACGTCAGGACAAAATAACACGCTGGAGTAACGTCCATTGCGCGTGAAACATACAGTCGCAACAGTTGAAGCAGCAATTCCAGCTTCCCGGTCGCGGAAGGATACAAAACGGGTAAGCCTGTCACGATAGTCTGAGCGGCGGCCTTTTCGATATCATCAGTCAAAGTTTGAGGTGCTTCGCGAAGTCGTGTCAGTACCTCCAGCTCGTCTCGCAGGCCAATAAGTAAGTCTATTGACAGGCCTAGTTCTACAGCAGGATCGTTCACATCGTAGCATGTGATACTCTCCAAGTTGGCACAGATTATTCCCAAAATATATACACAACCATCATGCATACGCTTTGCGTTGCCGCTCGAGCGTGCATCGACCCCGCAACGAATGAAGCTCCCATGATATCGTCGGAGCATAGCCAACAACAGGGAAAACACGTCCTTGCTCGGTTGGCGGCAAAACGGCTCCTCAAATTGGATGGAAGGCTTCACAGTAGCAGTACAATTCGAGCCATGCTCATACAAGTTGTAGATTTGCCCAATTATTGTGGTGCCAAGCTCACAGAGCGATTCCGAATCATGGGCGGTATGCCCACCCTCAACAAATGCATGTGGCATTGACTTTTTTGACGCCTCTTCGATCGTGGGAGAATCCACTACTTTCAAGCCTTGGTTGCGATGTCCAGTCGTGCAAATCGCGCATGCATTTGCTGATCCGAGGTTAACGAAATTGCACTTTGAGCAAGCCCACTCTTCGACGGGATGCAAACAAGGGTCAACCCAGATGGCGTGTGCGTGGTGATCAGAACCTTGACAAGACACCCTCATCTCCAGCATGCGTACGTTTCTCACACTAACTTCAAAACGCTCCATGCGGAACATTGTAGACACCGGCTTTGACTGCCACAGCAACTTGGCGTCACCAAAGATCCTGTACACCAAAGCAACCCCATTATCATGGTCATCTTCATCGTGCATAACGTCGTTTACAGCAACCGCACCGCTGACCGTATGATAAGCTTCGGACAAGTCGTAGATAACGTAGGCATCGTCATGCGAAAGCGGGCATGTCGACAAACAGTGCTGCTTATCCTCGCCGTTGATGGAAATCAAAGTGCTTCTCGAAGTCGGTGTGTCGTTGTCCGGAGACGCACTCGTATCCCCATTATCAGCACATCCCAGCTGATTGCTCTTCCCCAACGTTCCGTACCCAACAGAAAAATGGTATTCTCGTATGTTCGATAAAAACACCAGATTCGCGTTAGCTAAGTCGCTAGGGTAGTCCCACTTTGTAACTTCTAACAACGTCACTACTTTTCCCGAGCCGTAAAATGAGACAGCAGGGTGTATTTCGTGTCCAGCAAGATCGTTGAAGACGACGCCATAGTCGGTACTATTAATTTTGTACGCTAGCGTACCTTCACTCATGTCGACATCGACTTGAACAATATCGCCAGGGTGTACTTTACCAATCGTTTGGCTTAGCTTGTGCCCACGAGCATACAGATTGCCGTTATACCCTCGTAACATCCATAAACTGGGTGACGAATCATATCCGTTCACGGTCACAGGAAGAATGGCAGCTCCAAAGCAAGTCATTTCGTCGTCCTGTGTGTCAGCATCAAGACGAAACCTCCACGACGCCTTGCCAGTAGTTATTCCGCAATTCACAGCTGCATATTGGTATCTCGTTTCTCGGGTTCTGACAACAAGACCATCCTGCTCGATAGCTACGCCGGCAGAGCTACTAGATGACTCAAAAACGGCGTCGACGTTGCAAACTTCATCGTGGTCAACCTTTGCTTCGCCGTGCGTCTCCCGCTGCGACCTGTCGTGATGATATGCGTTGATTCCGTTCAGCAAGAGGTGTCCTTGTTCTGACGCAAGCGCTACAACCTGAGACCTAAGAAGTTTCTTTTCGTCGGCATGAAGTTCCAGTAGCATATCGGCAAACAGCAATGTGACATTCAGTGACGCTGTCGATAAAGCCCATGCTCTTAGTGCCTCCAAAGCTTCAGCAATCATGACTTCATTGGCAGTACTTAATGTACCGAGAAGCCAATCGGCAATGGCATTTATTGTTACGATGGGATCTGCAAATAGAGAGCTGGGCGCAGACTTGGTAAGTCGCAAGTGCTCAATCGCGTATGTACCACTACCATTCACTGGCGAAGCACCCGCCATGACAATTCGAGCTTCCCGACAGCACACTGGAACACATGTTTCAATCACCGTAGGTCCGGGCAGCGAGACCGTTCGATCCTTTACTATTTGAACAAAATGATCACTACCCTCAAGACGATACTGAAGACCAACGGTTTGAGGGACGCACTTCATGTGCCAGTGAATAGAGATCGAAGTCGCTTTCGCCAACTCGGTCGTCCTCAGCCCAAAGTACACAGTTCCTGGATTCGATTGCGACTGCCAGTATGTATTGTCCACCCCGTTCACTGCACAATGTGCTTCATGCGCTTCAGAACCTACTGTCTCTGACGACGCGCTTACCGCTTCCTTGCCCAGCGTCAACACTGTTTCTGGTGGTTTCTTCATTGGACTCCAGAACGTGTACAACGAAAGCACGGGGAAGTATGTCAAGAGCTGCGACAGTTCCTTAAACGGTCGCAAGGCTTGCGGGTTCTTGTAATCAAAAGCTCCCAACAACGCGGACAACGTATGGATGGCCAAATGGTGCAACTCTTCGTTGCCTGGCGCTTTTTCCGCCGGGCGCGACATCTTCTTCGCTTTGTCACGACTCATGAGCTCACGGGCAACTTTGACACTGTGCGAAATCACAGCGAGTCGTCTCTCCAGCACGTGCGTATATACTGGCGTGGGTAGGGCCTCAACGAGCATCTCCTCCAATGTCCGAACAGAGCCTTTCTCCATCCCGGACGCGTCCATAACCCCCGCACTCGTCATGTTCATGTAATCTGTCACGCTTTGTCTGCACTTGAGCTTTCTGCTCTTGTGCATTCTATGCTCTGTCGGCAAATCGCCCGCTGTGGTCTCGCCACAAATTATGGACGAGATGAAAGCGTCCTGCAGCACATTGGCCTGCAGCTGGTCAAGATGCTCCTCGCTCTGCAGATACTCATCCCAACTGGTGGCTGACGTGTACTGCAAAGGGGCAGCGCACACGGCGCAGCACTGCGTCCTGCCCGAGTGAAGCCGCGCAGGCTTAGGCATCCACCCGTCTTCGTCGTCGCGAGTGCCCCAGACATCTGCTTCGGCTTGTGGAGCTCCTGAGTGCGCAGTGTGGTCGACAGGCACAGAGGGACCTGCTCCCAGAGCACCCGCTGCAGCGATGAAGCTTTCCACAGCATCGCCTACGAGCGTGGGCTCGAGCTCTTCTTCATCCATTGGTTTTTCTTTCTATCAGTATTTCCCAGAAAGATTTGAGCAGCTATCGAGCCATTGGGTCAGTAACGACGGCATTTGCAGTGCAAGTAGCCAATAAGAACAACAAACGTACGCGCTTCAACTTGCCTTTCGGACACCATCTGTTTTGTTAACGCTCCCCTCACTATGCTGGGCGAGAAGCGGCGGCTAGAAGCGGTTTCTACACATTCTTGCGAGCCGTCGGGTGCGCGGCGGCCACTGCCTTTGCAGCTTTCAAACCCACGGGCGAATCCATAGTCGAGTAGCTGCCTTCGTGAGGTGTCTGATCCACGGCCGAGTAGCGCGACGACGAGCGCTGCACCTGCGAGCGCGACCGAAGGAAATTCTGCGAGCGGGAGACGCGGGCCATGTACGACGGCGCGTTGCGCGTGGCCTCGGCGTCTTTGCGCTTCTTCTTCTCGCTCTTGAGCTCAATAGCGCCGTACTTGGAACTGGCGCACACGAGGAACATGAAGACCGTGAGCAGTAGACACAGTCCGGCGAAGACGAAGTGGCTGATGGCAAAAGACGGCTCAGCGACGTAGATCGCCGCCTGCACGGCGTAGTACACAACAAAGGACATGGTGATGTAGCGTCCGTTCTGGTACGGCGGAAACACCTCGATCGCAGTGAGCCACGTGCCGCACGTAAGACTCAAGGTCCCGCTAACAAAAGCCACGCATACCAAGATCTGCGTCACGGTGCTACCCCCCTCATGATCTGCCAGTCCCAAAGCACCACATGCGACCGATACCGCTGCCGAGAACGGAAGCACATCCTTGAAAATAGTCTTACGCCGCAGATTATCCACCGTGAGCAAACTCAGCGCGGTGCCCACGAAAGTAGTGGTGCCGTAGTAGATTGCCCACTTGGATGTCTGTGCGCCAGCCTGGCTGGGCGTCGGCTGCACGAGGACGCGGTACAGCAATGCGCCGGAAGTGAAAAGTGCAAAAGTCACTTGGAGCACGACCACCAGAACAATTCGGAACATTAAGTTCACACGGCCGTCCTTGACCACGAACGAGTCTTTCATCTCGCTCACTTCCTCCAAAACATCGTGACGCTGGCGCAAGCGAACAAGCGCAGCCTCTGCAGCTTTGGAATCTGTCTTGCGACGGTATTCCCAGTAGTGGCTTTCCGGGAGAAAGAACGCACACGGCACGAGCAGGACGATCGGGATCGCCCCAAAGACAAATTGCCACTGCCAGTCGTGGTACGGCGAATTGTTCCAGTTTTCCGACATAGTCTTGGCGTTGATGTTGTTGGTAAGCACCGACTCAATCATGTAGCCCAGCGCAGCACAAGTAAGGAAGAGTAGTACACCCTTGCCTTTCCAACCTTGCATACAGATTTCAAAGTTGTACAGCGGACACACGAGCGAAAGCATCGCGATGCCGGCTGATGCTAAGCAGATACCGATCAGTGCCATCGAACTCGACTCCAGCCACACAAGCGCACAACCAGCGAAAACTACTGCGCACGAGACCTCGATTGTCCATCGACGGCCGATGACGTGCGCTAGACCGCCGCTCAGGAGGACTCCAGCTGCACCTGCAACTGCAGCGTACACCTTGATCAAACCCAAATCCAACGCGCGGCCAAGCGTCTCGTTGTTGTAGTAAACAAACGACTGGTTTACAAAGTTGTCGGATGACGAGTTCACGTACCCTAGCGAAAAGATCAGGCACGTCAACCAGCCATACGCAAAACCACCCAGGCCGCCCACGACCACGCTCAACGAGGCAGCAAACTCGCTGCCGGAGCCCAGTGCACGTGAAAAACCACCATTGTACATCATTCGAGTCTGTATCGTCTTCATGAACGGGAACGCCGACAGCACCAAAAGCGGGAGTGCCAGGAAGAGACCGACTACCACGTCGAAGAGAAACGCAAGTTCACGCACGAGACCCCACTTAGCAACGGGTAGTCCAAATAACCCGTGCATCAGTTGCAGGTAGTGCAGAAGCGAGAAAAGTCCAGCGAACATGGACACCGTCACCGAGAAACATTGGATACCGTCCCAATCTTGCGTAGAGCCCACGATGAACGGCGACAGAGCAACCAGCACCACCATCAACACGTACAAAATGGCGCGCGGGACACGAGCCTTGTTGCGCAGACACATCCCTATACAAAAGCCGCCAATCCACAACAGAACGGCAATAGCACCAACGCCCGCCAACAACATTCC
Organism: Hyaloperonospora brassicae; assembly: GCA_947650285.1. Classification (NCBI taxonomy): domain Eukaryota; phylum Oomycota; class Peronosporomycetes; order Peronosporales; family Peronosporaceae; genus Hyaloperonospora; species Hyaloperonospora brassicae. The sequence goes on along the minus strand of CANTFL010001286.1, from coordinate 31,823 downwards.
AATGTCGCTGAGGTTAAACGAGTAGATGAAGATGTAGTACATCACCAGCGGATGGCGGAGTTCGCGAATGGCGTAGACAAAGCGACTCATCGGACCAACTGGGTACATGAGATTGGCTTCGTAGTCGTAAAAGTCGTTCCAAGTGTCTGTCGAGCCCAACTGATTGCCACTTATGTTGTTCAGCAGCACTCGTTCGTCGTCGTTTTCCTCCTTTACCGACATGAGCCACGAGAGCCAGTAGGTTACATCCACTCGTGTTTTCGAGAAATCCAGGCCATCTGTGTTGAACAGAAACGGCGCAAGGAGCCAGCACGTGCCAAGCAACCATACAGCAAACGAAGCGATGCCGTAGTCCTGACCCTTCGAGCTGTACGAGTCCAAAAGCGTGATGTTCGATGGAATCAGGTCCGGCTTTGCGTCGCAGTCAAAGTCCGCGGTAGCACAGTACTCTGACAGCACATTCGTACCAATGTTGAAGTTGCCGAATATACCAAAGATGATCATCAGACCCACCAGTTCCACAGCCTTGCGGTAGTGCGAGGCAGCATACTCCTTGTAAAAGTTTACCATCGTTTCACGAACGATAGCAAAGCCACGACCCGTACCACGGTACTTCGACCCACCACGCATAATGGCGATGTCATAAAAGTGCGACTTTGTACCCGTCTCGAAGATGTAGAATACTGGACCGAGAGTCACAACCAGCTCCACGAAGTTGACAACCGCCTGATGCCACCCGTACTCGACAAAAAGCGTGGCAATCAAAGGAATGGTCATTAGCATACCAAACTGGAAGATGAACTGCGTATTCATCACCTCTGCCAAATCGTCCAAATAGTTCGTCGTGATAATGGCAGACTCTTCGATTTCTTGGTGCAGCACGATATAAACTTTGCCGTACGCGTACGCGAACACACACAGCACCACCAGTGCGTTACAAATATAAAAACCCATGTGACCGTAGAACATAGAGTTCAAGCGGAAGAAATCCATACCAGCGCCCATTCGGTGCGACTCGCGACTTAACGAGCTCTCGGCGCTACCGTTCGACAGCTTGGCTTCGAAAGCGTTGATTTGACTCAAGGTCACGTCACGACCCTTGCCGCACTGCATAAACTCTTGGTGAGTAACCTTCTCGCCACGCAGTGCCACATTATAGCCTGCAAACACATCCTCGGACAAATTGATGCCCTTACTGGCCTTCGACACGCCACCATTAGACATGATAAACGACTTCTCAAACACGTCCGGGTGGCCGTAGTGCATACGGCTCTGAAGAGGGTTGGCCAGCACGCGCTGCGTCAGACTCACGAAGACCAACTCTTGCAACGTCATGAAATGTGCCAGTGACGATGCTCGACCGGTGAAAATATGTTCTTTCATACCGATAATGGTAACATCTTGTCCGTTTGCAGTAGCAGTTGCTAAGAAGTTCGGGATCTTGAGAGCTTCTTCAAAGTAGTGCTCCTGATTCATATCGATCGTTTGCACGTACTCACCACGAGTGAAAGGGAGAGCAATGTTCTGATTCTCCGGCTTACCCTCTCCAACCATTGGATTGCCAGGCAGCTCATAACGGTACACTTCGACGATCTCATCACCATCCGACTTGACCAGTACACAATCAAACCGAGGTTCTGTATTGTTTCCGGAAGGATCGCGGATAGTATCGACGTAGCTCACCCGCCAATTCGGGTACTTGCGCATCAGCAAGTCGATATCCGCAGCACGCGAATCTCCTGCCGCAAGCTGATCGGCGTAAATCTGACAACTCGTCACATACGAGAACTTCAAACCTGCAATGCGATCCATATGCTTGATCTTTTCCAAGTGGGAGATGTTCTCGTCCGAACCGATCTCCAGCCACCGCAACATCTTCAGCGCATCTTCGTACATCATCATGCCATGTACCGTGCGTGCTAGTGTTTGTCCACGCATCGATGCCCAAAGGCGGACTTGCGTCGGCGTCTCAGCCAGAGCCTCGTCCATGGAAGCCACGCCCACGCGCTCAAGGAAGTTGCCCCATTCGTCGTCGTGGAATGTGATCAAATACTTCAAAATACTGAGATCACGACCCTTCTGCTCCACCTTGCGGAAAAGCGGATTCGAGTCCACACGCTCGTTGAGCTCGTCGATCGAAAAAAGCACCGTTTCGTTGTAGTACGGCGTGACCACGGAAAATGACTTCATCGCCGCAATTGAGTCAATGGTCGGGATCTTCATGTGCAACGAGTTGAGGAAGAAACTCATTCGGCGCTGGGCTTCGTGGCAGCGGGGCAGCGCATCCGCAGCGTCCAACGTCAGCAAAAAAAACAGGCGCGTGGAGAGCGACACCACGCTCTCATTCGAACCCGGTGACGTCGTGCGCGCTGGTGAGTTGGAATCGCGCTGGCTAATGCGGTCCGTAAATATCGACACCAGCTGTTCCTTCTGGTAGGTAAGATCAGGCGTCACCTGAGCGAACGCTGACTTGCGCAGCTTTTCTGCCATCGGCTCCTGCTCCAGCATGAGTTCAATGCTCTTCAACAGAGCATCCAAACGCTGCACAATGACCAACGCCTGCTCGTGCGGAAGGTCGAAAGTGCTACCACTAGGTACCACCGTTGGCTCCGGTAGATCCAAGATGCTTGCAAGCAAATCGACGACGTTTTCACGCACCAACCCAACGTGAGTAAGGTCCACGACACCGCTGACCTTTCCTCCAGTCAAGATCTGACGAAACAAGCCGATCAATTCTGAGTCCTGGGGACCCAAAAGCTGTCGCAAAATCTGGAACAAGACGTCGATACAATTATTCGCGCAGCCTAATACCCCAGCCCGCTTCAATTCTGCAAACAATTGGGCATCGCTCATTCGTTTGGTTTTTGCCCGTGCAGCAATATCAGCAGCCGCTTGTGCCTCGCCAGCGATCAAGAAGACAGGCTCTTCGACAGCACCCGTGTCCGAAATTTGGTAATGCAAAATGGCAGTCTCACGGTCATCCAACAAGTCGGACAAACGAAAGCTGCTTACAATCTCATTCCACACCACAGCAAAGCGCAAACGGCTGTTTGCATCAGGGGCAATAGAGCTAGACGAGAGCGGGTTATTATTGATCGCGAGCTGGCCGCGGGCCGCTGCAGACACCACTTTCGCGTCAAAGAGTGCAGGTGCCTCGTGCAGACGCGTGACAAACTCCTTAATGCGGGCCGAGTGACCGATTTTCAGACGGAAACCAATCCATGCGCCCACTATAGCCTGTGCAATCGCAAGCCAAATCTGCGAATCGTAGATGTACACGAGAACCACTGGTGTCCACATAGCCGCAAGAAACGCAATGTTGTGATTCGACTCAATCAGACCATTCTCAGCTTGAGCGGCAGAAATGTCGACACTATAAATTTCGACGCTCGGCCCAATCAGAGGCTTGACCATGAGCTGCAGATTGAACAAAAACTTGCACACAAAAATGACCGTCCAAAACGTCCCATAGCCCAGAAAATCTCCCCAGCTCTGGCCCATCTCGCGACCAATGTATTGCTCGCGTGTTCCATCGAGCGAGTTGAGAATCGTGGATTTCCAAATCACTCGTCGGAAGAACATCTGCACGATAGACACGACCAGAATCGGCGCCATGTACACAGCAATAAGCATGGGCGCCGTCGTGATCAAGTCGCTCGAGCCAATGAGCGTCGAATACGGAGCGGCATTCACGGCTGTAAAGAGGCCAAAGAACACCGTGTGCCACACGAGCCGGACAAACACCGACACGGCGTACAGCACACAGCTAAAGATGCGCGTGCAGTCGAGCCACACGTCCAGCACAACCTTGAGCGCCAGCATACCACTGACCGTCATCAAGATCGAGTAGAACGCGTGATTGCGAATATCGTCGATATCGGGCGTGAAAAAGTTGGCGTAAAACTCAACGCCCGCCGTGTCGTCGGGATCCGAGCGGTACGCGACATACGCAATCACCACGAGCACGTGCAGCATGACCGCCAAGAAAAAGTAAATGCGAAAGAACGCGAGCATCGGGTTGCAGAAGCTCCGCCGTTCCTTGAACGTCTTAAAGTTCGGCTGGTTCACGGCTTCGGCTACCGAGAACTCGTCAAAGCAGAGACACGTTTCCGTCCAGAAAAACTCATTCACGTCGTCGTAGTTCGTCACGTGCTGGTGGTCCACTGCCGCGCCGTTTTTCTTGAGCGTCTTGTCGCGCATCTTGGCCACAACTGCGTACAGCGGGCGCACAATGCGGCACAAGAACGTGCCTTCAGCTGCGTTCGGCAAGTGCTCGAGGCCGTCGAGCTTGGCGGCCATTTTGTGGTACACAAAGCACAGGCACTCGGGCATGAAGCGCAAGTTGGCGCTCTCGCCCCAAATGAGCAGAAACAGCGCAATCTGCCGCTCGGCCGCGTCCGGATACGGCGCCGTGTCGAGCTGAAACGGCTGCGTGCGGAGGAACTCGCACCACTTGACGTAGTTGCGGAAAAACTTGGCATGGATCGCTGCAACGGCTGCAGCCGTGTCCTGCGGCGTCACGGGCCCCGCGAGCAGCCGCGACTCGTAGTTGAGCAGCCACACCTCAAAGTGCTCCTTCTGGTTGCGCACGTTGCCGTCTTGGAAGCCAAACTTGGCCTGCAGGAGCTCGAACGCGCCCGAGCGCGACGCGGGCGACTGCTTGGCCGCCACCGGCACGTGGCCAGCGGCCGCACCGCGTCGTGCAGCCACGTCTTCGACCGTCTGGTAGTTGGACGCCGCGCGGCGACGGGGCGGCGGCTGCGGCGGCTGCGGCTGGAGACTGCCCGACTTGTCCTTCTTCATCAGACTGCGCGGCGACACACGGAGCAGAGAGAGAGAGAGAGAGAGAGAGAGAGAGAGAGAGAGAGAGCGCGCGCGCGCGAGTCCGTCTGATCGGCTGAATGTATGGGGTGCGTCGGCCTGCGAACAAGCGACGGCGGACGAGCGCGTGTGGCTATCGGTCTGTCAGTCTGTGACTGTGGCTGGGGCGGTGTCTGAGTCGGAGGCTGAGGCTGTGTGCGCGTACGGTGAAGCAGCGCGCAGGGCGGGCGGGCAATGGGCAATAAGGTCAACGGCGCTCTTTGCTCGCGTGCGACCAGTGCGGAACGACAGTGCGCGCGCGCTCTGCAGTCTCTTTCCGTTTCCCTTTCCGTCAGTCACGAACGTCGAGCAGAATGCTCCCGAGGGCTGGCGACCCCGACCCCTAGCCGTTCGTTGACCGCGCCCGGTTGTCCGCAGCGCGCACGCGCGCGACGAAATTTTGGTCGCAAACGTCTTGACGTTTGTATGCCGTGGACGCGCTGGTCGACGGGCGCGCTGGCTCTCTTTACCAGAGCCACAGGACAGTGGTATCGAGCGTGCAAGTAAGTGATCGCCGATCCAGTCGGACTTCGATCTGCGAACATGGCCACACACGTTTTGTATGCGACAAGGAGAGCCAGCGGGGGATAGGCGGGGGAAACGCCACCGAAGGGTTTCCCCTCGCGTGACTTGGGCGACCACAACGACCCGACCGACAACGACATCGCGTGACTCGGGACTGGTCCTTCTGTTCTACCGCTTATACCTGTGCACAAGCGCACGCTCACAGACTCGACAACTGCTGTTCTGGTCCCGCCCCCGCCGGCTGTTTCGAACGGCTGGCTACAAAGTCGCGCGTTTCCTGCGCGTCTGCTCGTACTACAACCAGTCGACGGCGGGAGAGCTTCTGCAAACGCACTGCCCCGCAGGAAGTCGAATCTCGTCCAGTCGGTTGCTGGAAGAGCACGACCGAGCGCCGGTATGTCGACCGTTGGTGTAAAGTTTGCTGCTGGCGATCTCGAGAGCCAAGTGAAGGAAGTGTACGTCCTGTGAGATGTGAACGACTGGGTGGGGACTTTGACGAGCGTCAACGGTTCAACGTGAACATTAGCGAAACGGGTTCGAGTACAGGTGACCTGTAGCTGTGTGCGTTCGGTTAGCGATTGCAGCGCCAAATGGTGCGGGACCAAAAAAGTCTGCTGCGCTATACCGGCCCCTCCCTCCGTTTGGCACTTTTCCGCTTGAAATGTCGATGTTCGCTTCTTGGGCGGCGCAAGCGCCTTCCACATTGCACGAAGAACAGTGTGTACTACTGGGAGGAGGCGACGCTCCTGCACTTTTGTCCATGTTTGTTTACAGCGAGTCGATGTAACGCTACGTTGGACACCTCTAGCTTAGGAGACTCTGGCTGAGCACGTAACGAAGATCATATCGATCTCTTGTCACGATACAGGGAACTGCCGCACAGAGTGCGCCAGGTTTTGCTGGTGGACAAGAGGCGGAATACTTTAGGCAGAACCATTTACAAGGGCGGCCTACAGTAGTGACTTCTTCGACTCCAATCATTTTCTGTCGCAATCGAAACGAGGGGACACAATTTGTGATCCATACGTTTGCATCTAAGGAACGGGTTCGATAGTTGTTAGTTGTAACACACTACCTGGTGTGTACATGGTGTTAAGCGTATGTTTAGCCAGCGTTTGCTGTGCTAGCGTTTGTCTCGCTGGCATTCTACAAATAGAGGTCACGGGGCTGTGCGTGAGCTACAGCACCCGGTGTCTCAGTCCTATGTACCTATCATAAGTAGACCCGAGCACAATCTACTGTTCAATGAGCACTGAGACATCATCTATCGATGGAACCTACGTTTTGCATGTACGAATGCTTGTTCCGTCCATCGGAATGATCCAAAGAGTTATACAGCGTTTGCGCTTTGGTTTCGAACGACGTCTCTCCGACTTCATGTTGTCTTAGCTGACATAACGTACTACTGCGCAACCGTTCTGCATAGTGCAGTATTTCAGTGTCTACTACCTTGAGACCTCTTTACGGAAACGCAGTCCACTCAATGCCATCTTGTAACTAGCTGAGCCGCTGTCGCAACTCATTGTTTGTACTCCTGCAAGGTAGCCAGACGAACGAGAACTTGACCCAACATTGACAGTGGTGTCACGAGCAGTAGATGCGACTGACGTGAAGCGACGGACTCGACGTGACATCCAGGGCAACCCGTTGAGAAAGAGATCAACTTTTGTCCATTCTTACACGTGTTCGTCCATCCTTGCTGTATCGTATATTGATATCTGTACCCGAGTGCACATGTGCCGCATTGATTGCCCTCTGCTAGAATCGATTGCAAAGGTCGCTTTGTCGTTGCGAATGCGCTTGATTGGCCTCGATGGACTTTGACTTGCCATAGGCTTCGTTTGGCCTATCGAACGTGTACGTGCCCGAACGATGACCTGATCTGCATGATATACCCACCGAGACAAAAGTGCTCACAGTCGACTGAACAGCAAGAACTTGATCAAGGGCGTCTTAAAAGACACTCAATATCGCAGACCTGTTGATCCTCTTCTCACGATCGATACATTAGCGTCTGCATGCAGATCAGCGACGACTCATCACCTAACGGCAGGACAAAGATAGCAGTCACCGAAGCTTATGCATTGTGATATAAATGAGAGCCTTGGTACACCGTAAGGCATCCACTGGTGATTGAGCTGATGACTTTCCAGAAAGAGGTTGAGACTCGTTCATGTCGATTGGCTTGACCCGACCCGTTGCTCAATGTGAACATATATGGCACATAGCTATCGTATTCTTGACAGCAACTGCAGACGCGGCGCCTCGTGCCACTGCACGAAACAGTCAACTTCATGTTTATCCATGACTTGTTGATACCGGACAAGGTCGACGTTGCTCACATGTTCACATAGAGCTATGTTACGATATGCTGCAACCCATAGCCTCTACACAAATTCATCGCACATTCGCGCCGGATACGCTTTCACGCAGATTAGAGTGACGGAGAGCAGCTGTCGTATGGTACAAACGCGACTATCTTCTGCCATAAGGACGTGAAAGAGAATGGGAAGTGTAGTCTTGACAGAATGTGGTCTTGACAAATTATAGTCGAGCATTTCGGCTTCTTTGATCCAGCTGTTCCACCTGGCTTTGAATCGACGAAAGACACGTATCATCGATAAGCATTCTGCATGTACTCGGGCACACAGTTACACAAGTGCTAGCAAAGGCATACTGAGCTGAGGCACTACACGACGAGACTCAAATCAGCGATTGACTCCCAATCATGCTGGCCAGTACAACATCGCCGAGCCATGACAGATGCGAAGCAACATCGGTAGCGGACTAGTTTGCCTCGGCCCATCGAGCTGCTCGATCCGCTATTGCGTGGATTACCTGTACAGCTTCAGCATAAACACGTGATTGTGTCGGAGCTCTTCTCCCCTTAGAACGTTTGATTTCCTGCAGCTCAGCCATCCGACGCAACCGCACGTCATGATAGCGCAATGGTCTGGTTAGATGGCATGTAAGCGCGACTGTTCAGACCGTCTTGCTTGAAGTTAAACACTTGATCAGGGGAATAGGGAGCTAGTGGACTTAACGTGGGCAGCCTACTAACCATCGTCATGTGCACGTACTTGGTCACAAACAGATACTGCTGGTGCGTCGGCTTGTTCTTGTTATGGGCCATAGGTGGATCTGGCAAAGCGATCAATAGCGTTGGGCTCACATTTGCGTGGCTCGTCGAACACCGGGTCATTTCTGAGCGTTGATGTGCATCAAACTGCACAGCGAAAAGAATCCAGAAACCGCACCTCACTTGTCGAAGAAGGATACGACCGTGAGACAAAGTGCTGAGGGAACCCAAGTGACGACTGTCGTCGAAAATAGAGGAACGCGTGTTGCGTTTGATGTACATGTGGACAATTACGCCATACAAATGAAGGCATGCTCTGCTCCTTTTCCTGTCGTCACGTGGTATACTGAGGATAATGCCCCTCTCTTCCCTAGAGTGAACTATCGACGCCAAACTATCTGCAGAAGTAGGTTTGTCTGTGCTCGCCACGTCAGAACATACGCAGCGAGTACCCCCCCATGACCAAGTGGTGATTTTACGATCAAGTAGGGACTTCAAAGGCTCGCAACTAGTGCAGCTGGTTGAGCGTGGTACAAGTATGCGTGAATACGACAACTTTGGTTTACAATACCGAGAGCATCAATAGTACGAGCGCTCACACTGAGCAGAAGGAAAGGTATGGAACGATAATCATCATTTGCAATGTAAAGCCATTACCAGCGGCTGCTTCGATCTCGATTGCGTTTGTCTTCCTGTTCTGACACCATGTTGAGCAGCGTAGCATTCGGTTGGCCCATCCAGAAGACCGGATGCTGTCAACCCAGGGTCTTATCGATTTGGTGACAACAGCGCTGTCTCGTATACGACGACTGTACGGTAGACAAGGAAGAGATCCGGCGTAAACTTGAGTGAAACCACCGGAGTGATCGGTTAGCGACAGACCGCGAGCCGGCTGTTCCGAGTGTTTGCACCTTGCGAAATTGGCGGCAATCCACGTCGATGTCACATCGACGACATTCTTGCGCTATAAATATGCTTTCCTGTTTTCCTGCTGCACACCTTTTGCGTTGTCTTGAGGTTCAGCCATACGCTCGTCTATCACAACTCGGTACTGCCCTGACCAACGCGGGCTCTACAACCCGAGCTGATCACTAGGTACAGGTTGGTTCGCGCTGGCTATTGCGTAGCTGTTTTACGCCACAGCACGAGCGACTCCGTACGTTGCTGACGGAACCTGAGAGCTACGCAGAATCGGATCTTTCCGATGCGTTCGAGGGTCTTTTACATCGCTTTGAGCGGTGGTCTACGTCGCTGCAAGACGTGGTGTGGCTTCAGCAGGGTTTTTATCCAGCCGTAGCTCGGCTGTGTCCGGTTTATCGGGATGGAGGGCTTCTAGTGGCCTTGTTTTGGTCAAAAGGGAATTCAAACCGGAAAGTTGACAATGGGACCGGTTGGTACCTACTTAAGGCACTAGGTGGAAACCCCTAAGCAGGACGTCTTCGTGCGGTTCACACGCCATCGTATGCATGCGCGTCTGGTATTGAGCCCCATCTGCAAGTTGTCCATACTTGTGCAAAAGCCATTTAACTCGTGCTTGTGCAAGGTATACTGGCGGTATGAGCTTGAATGGGAACGGGCCGATCAATGCTCCTCAACCGATGTGGCCAAAGGCCCTGATTGCGGGTCGTAGAAGTCAAAGTCGCTTGATGCAATGCGCTCCTGCCGTTTCAATTGTGCAGCAACTATGATCTGCTATGGCCGTGCTCTTGTTGAGCTTATTGGTGAAGTGTTCAAGAAGCACAGTCTCTCTTCTTCTTCTTCTTGCCCATGACGTCGCGCAAGTTTTGCCACTGTTATTTCGTGTCGGTTGTCACCATTGCATACCGAAGAGACTGGTACGGCTACTTGCTCGCATCGTGGGTCCAGGTGTCGCACGACTGCGCTTCTCTCTATTCCCAAATTTTCACGGTTCAGCTCAAGCCAGTCTTTTTCCCTTCGGGGCATTCACGTCGGAGGGAATCCTCCCCTTGGGGAGCCGACGTGGTCGAAGATCTGACGCGGGCACGCTGCACTCGCAGTCGCGGGTGTGGGCGTAGGAGACCGACGGGTCGCGCAAGCGGCCCTAGCAGGGGTGTTTTACGGACTGGAGGCGTATCCCGCGCCACGTGTCGCCGCTGCGGCGAGCGCACACTCCACGTCAAGGGGCCGCGCAAGCGGCTGAAGGGGGCCACCATCGCAGATGGTTGAGCTCCTCGGAGAGATATACGGCGGGTTGGCGTTCTCCACGCCACGCAGTCACTTCGGTGATCGCACTCCACGTCGGGGGCCGCGCAAGCGGCTGAAGGGAGCCACCATCGCAGATGGTTGAGCTCCTCGGAGAGATATATGGCGGGTTGGCGTTCTCCACGCCACGCAGTCACTTCGGTGTTCGCACTCCACGTCGGGGGCCGCGCAAGCGGTCCTAAAGGGGTTTGTTGCCTTATATGGCAGCATACCCGCGTTGTACGTGCTGCCGCTCCGGCGGTACGCATGTCCCCAGTCTACTTGGTCGCGCCAGCGGTCATGATTGACTCGTAGTTGGCTTCGGTAGGAGGGTCTCTGACCTCGTTGCCGTCGCCCCTGGCTCTACGGAGCCCTTTAGTTGTCGACCCGATACCCGGGCCGTACTTCTTGTCACACTTATCAGTCGTTAGTTATCATAATAATGGACGTACTTGACACCACCACCAGTTTCCCTAGAGTGGTTGCAGTTGATACAGTTGCAAGCTTAACCGGAGTCATCTTATGCAAAGTCAAGACATCAACACTGTCTGCACACAGTTGGCAGGCGCTGCCTCATTTAAGCTGTCGTCTTCGCTGCCGCTTTTCTCCTCCTCAGCTGCACAGGGCAGTGATGCACCAAGAGCGCTAGAAACTCAGGCTCGCATCGGTCTCGCGTCCGATGATGGTCTTCAGTCCAGCCGATACCTCGCCTCACCTCGTTTCGACACCCGCCACAAATGTATGCGCATCCAGCGCTTCTTTTCTAGCTCATTAGGTTCAGACAGCTTGCATGGAACTCCATGGAAACCGTGAGGTATCACATTTCTCGCGCCAATTCCGCTCAGGGTGCTCGCAGCTGAACAGCCAGTTGATTTGCTGCGGCGCAAAGGCGCTGCAGCCAGGCGTCGGGTCCCGGACCTCTTGGGAAACGAAGATTTGGAGGCTCTGATTCGAGTCGTGTTCAACCAGAGATTGTAGCGAGTTGGGCACCGTCAGCAGTGCATGACATCGTATGTGTGCTGACGAGCAATCGCTGTAGTGACTTGCAGCTCTGAACCACACGCGCACGAAGAGACCTTGCAATGTGGATCAGGATGGGTGCGAAGAAAAACTGACGTTGCGGTGCGGTGTTTGGCAACCTCAAGCTACAGCACTTCTGGTCCGGGTATTCCATACGAGGAGGCGTACGAAAGCAACTGGCTACCGATCAGATTTTCCCGCGGTCATCCGGCGCTCACGACCTCCTCCACTCAAAAATGGGACGAAGACGTCGCTATCCAAGTTGCAAAGACGACGTCGACCGATTTGTACATCGTCGGGCCTGTCAAATGAAGAGCAGTCTTGTCCAACGCTGCGACACAAACGTGTCCTCAGCATCGCTGACAACCCGTGCGCGTCGTTCACTTCTGTTTCAGCACTCAATTGCCCTGTACTCTGCCCGCTGTACATCTCGAAATAAAGCTATGCGATCGTTCTACCTCTTCGCGCTCTGCATGATCGGTGTGCCGCTGGTCTGTGCTGATCTGGTCTCGACATCCACGGAGCTAGAGGTCATGACACCTGGTGCTCGTGCACTCGAGCACAAAAATACCGAGGGACCGTTGACGACTCTTGCTCTGGACGAGAAGGGACTCGAAGACCGGGCGTATCCTTCCGCAAGTGTTGTCGACAAGCTGGTGAATATGTTCAAGTCTATCGGGGCCAAGATTGGTGCCATCTTCGCTCCTTTGTACGAATGGATTAAGAACAAGAAGTATTTGGACGAGGTGTCACGGACCGTTAGCGAGAAGCTCGATTTAAAGCTGCGCACAGTCGGCAAATCGCTACGAACCCCGATTGACTTATACGGACGGACGGGGTTGGACAGTTTGTTCTCCGTGAGAGGTCCTATCTCCTTATTTGAGGACCATAGGACAGAGGCCAAAGACTTTCCCATTAGTGCCATCGTAGACTTTCTTCGAACCTTCTTGACTGAGAAAGAGGTGGCATTTTTGATCCAGTACGCAAAGGGATCACTGGAGATTGCGGAAAGGCTCGAGGATTTCCAGTTCAGACAGTGGCAAGTGTATTCTGTAAATACTCCTAAAGCGGTTCAGAAGATGTTGATGGAGGCTGTTCCAGTGCGGTCTGGCGATGCAAAGTACGTGAAGCGTATCATAACCAGCTACAGGCGGTACAATCGTCTGCATCCGCTGCCTGAGACTGCAAAATACACAGGACTAAAAATACACAACTGATGCATTGCTTTCAATTTGTTGTGTCTTGTCGCTGGAAGCATCCGCACGCGGTCCTTTTGCTCATCTCACAGCCTTACAGACAAAAAGGCTCATCGTTCACTCAAGACTCAACAACTTACAACCTCACATCAAAAATCATGTCCTGAAGATGTGGCAGAATTGCGACACCTGCTTCTTCGACAACTGCGCGCCGTCGAGATCAAGGACCAACGTCATGGCAGATATAGTACCAGTAGCATCTTCTTCCGCCTAGCAATGGAAATGTTCCAGGGAACTACCTCACAGCAGCAGACGGTAAGCGACAGCCTCGGTAGGCAATAGGGATCATCTCGTACAGTCCCAGACAGGCTGAGGGTGTTTCAGAAATCTTGAAAGCCGTAAAGGTAAATAGACAGTCGGATTCTCATCATCACCATAATAACATTATGTATTCACGCAGATTACAAAGTCCTTCGAGTCGTGCAATGTACGATTCGAACGGGCCCTGCACGATTCGAATGGGGCGTGCAGATAGCGCACATTCCCGGGGGTACATCACTTCTACAACGGTCCCAAAATCGGGACCGAAACAACTTTTGTGAGCAGTTTCGAAGAGATTAGGAGTGAATATGGTATTGGCTGAATCGAACTCTACGCTAATCTATCGGTTTCTGTGCACTCTGCGCCTGCGGTGGAAGCAGACAGGACTTTTACTGCCACTCATAGCACTAACGCAGAGCAAAAGCCGCCTACGATCATCCCGTCGCCTCTTGTCACACACATTACGGCAAGATCAAAGACAGAAGAACCATGCACCAACAGAGTCAAGACAATGCCAGTTGATGCTATCAGCAACAAAGCACATTCTGTGCCGGGCCGGTTTTACGCTAGTCCTTGTATTTCATGTCGTCTTCGCTGAAGCCAATGGTCGGGAACTGCCGGACAAATGCAGTCACGTTGCGCTTCAGCTCGTCCATCTTCTCCATAGCCTTTGCGTCATCCACAACAAACGCCTTAAAGTCCTTCACTTTCGTCACACCCTGGGCGCGAGCATGCTCGTTCAGCTCTGCTGTCAGCGTCACGCCTTCGTCCAGGAAAGCAGCCACCTGCTCGAAGTCTTCCTCAGTGCAACCGCGCGTGGTCAGTGCAGGCGCGCCCAGCCGAATGCCACCCGGAACGAAAGCGCTCTTGTCACCAGGCACTGTGTTTTTGTTCACAACCATGTTGGTGCTCTCGAGCACAAACTCAACGCGAGCGCCATCCACACCGCGCGACTTCTTCACGTCCACCAGAGCCAAGTGGTTGTCCGTGCCGTTCGAGACAATCACATAGCCACGCTTCGTCAGCTCAGCCACTAATGCACGAGAGTTTGCAATCACCTGCGACTGGTACGCCTTGAACTCGGGGCTTTGAGCTTGTAGCAGGGCCGTACTCAACGCAGCAATCGTATGGTTGTGCGGCCCACCCTGAAGACCCGGAAACACGGCAAAGTCAATCTTCTGCTGCAGGTCGTACATGACGTCCTTCCCGCTCTTTTTGTCCACGTGATGCAGACCCTTTCGGTAAAAGATCATGGCTCCACGCGGGCCACGAAGCGACTTGTGGGTCGTCGTGGTCACCACGTCCGCGTATTCAAACGGCGAAGGCACCACACCAGCCGCTACCAAACCGCTAATGTGGGCGATATCGGCAAGCAGTACAGCATCCTGCTGGTCACAGATCTCACGCATTCGCGCGTACTCAATGTGACGCGAGTACGCACTAGTACCTGCAATAATGAGCTTCGGTCGGAACAGCGCGGCCGTCTTCTCGAGGCCGTCGTAGTCAATGAGACCCGTGGTTTCGTCCAGACGGTACGGCATGCTCTCAAAGTAGATCGACGTGGCCGAGATCTTCTTCCGCCCAAGCTGGTACCCGTGCGACAAGTGGCCACCGTGCGGCAAATCCAGCGCCATGATCCGGTCGTGGGGGTTCAGCAGAGCAGTGTACACTTGGAAGTTCGCGGGGGAGCCGGACAGCGACTGGACGTTGACTCCCCACTGCTCGGGGTCCAACCCAAACGCCTCGAGCGCACGCGCGCGACAGAGCTCTTCGGCCTGGTCGATGATCTGGTTGCCACCATAGTATCGCTGGCCTGGATAGCCCTCCGAGTACTTGTTCGACATGACAGAGCCCAGCGCATCCAGCACTGCTACGGACGTGCAGTTTTCAGACGCAATGAGGCTGATGCAGTTCCGCTGACGCTGCTTCTCGCGCTCAATGATGTCAAAAAGCACAGGGTCCATAGACGACAGCGGTTGGTTCAAGGCAGTGGCCCATTGCAGACTCTCGGTCGAGGCAAAACGACGTGCTAGAAACACTGCGCGACGGCGAACTGGGGCGCGCAGGCAATTGATCATCACGTGAGTCGGACGGAGCAACTGAAGGAATGGCTCCGACGTCAGCCGGCCTTGAAGATGGGTCGGGAGCTCCACAGAGTCGGTACATCGCAGCGTCGGTCATGGCCGAATAGCGGTCGAGCTGTTGCGTGCATAAACAGGGACGTCTCCACCCTCCTCCATAGAAAAACAAGGTCACGTTGGACAATACCTGTAGCTCTCCAAGCGCTCGCTCGACTGGGCGCTCATCACGGGCTCTCGTCTCCGCCAATCAAAAAATGTTTGGATGCCCCCGTCGTCCGTGCAATTGATTACGCTACTGAGGTGCTGCACGCACATGTCATGTGCGACGATCACGAGGCCGACCGGCTACTTGCAGTTACTTCAGGCTGCCACCATCACGGCCCCGCACGATTGTCCACACGTCGATTCGGTCACTGGCGTACGTGGGATGCAAACTTGATACAGGTACACGCGTGCTAATGAGGTCATAGCGCGCTAGTTCACTGAACAGCAGCCGATCCGACAGTACGCTGCGTTTCTGGTACGACATGAGGATCTCTGTCTTCACGGACGAATGCCGCAGCAACGTGTCAAAGGTCGCCACTAGCGGCGCAATGAGCTCCTCGATCCACACGACGTCAGACGCCAGCAACAAGTCAATGTCTCCTACATCCGTCGGCGGATCGAACCAGTCGAGCACGCGAGTCGAGACGTCGCTCTCCACTGGTCGCCCAGCGCTAGCCGCCAGCTTCATCGTGTCGGCGACATTCTCGGCAAGATTCTCGACCGCGTAGTTTAGATCCGATAGAATCACTTGTCGAGCTCCAAGCAGCGCCGCCGCAATCCCCACCAGTCCTGTGCCAGCACCCAGCTCGACCACTCGGCTGCCAGCTACGTCCTCGCGACGCTGGTGTTCCAAGTACTTGGCGAGTACCACCGATCCGTCCCACAACGTCAGTCCCGTGCCTTTGCCCGAGTTCCCCACCTCTTTAATTGATACCACATGTCCATCAATTGTAAACGTGTCGTCTCCCGCAGTGTCGAGCCCAAACATTCGCGATGGTAATGCGAGACAAGTGCGTTCGGGGAAGAGCTCGTCCATGTTTGTCAACGTGACACTTAGTCTTGAGTAGCGTCCGAGCTGCGACAAGTCCTTCAGCGGCGCGTACTGCTGCTTTTCCTGCTCGTAAACCTCAATCGTCATGGCCAAAGCTGCTGCCATCTGTCCATTTGCTACGCTCGCTGTGAAGCGTTCGGTCAACTGCTGCTCAAGTACGTCCTGCAGCTCATCGAGCGAAGCTGGACGGGAAGCCAATTGCAGTCGCAATGGACTTTGGAGTGCTTCTGGTAGCCCAAGTTGTTGCTGGAAGTCCACGCGGAGCAGCAATGGCACCGACGGTGATGCCATTGGGAGAGAAACGATGACGAGCGACAGCGTCAAGTGACGCAGTATCTTCGATACGCGTGCCATGACGTCGAGCACACCAATGCCACACAAGTTCGCTTGCGTTCGAAAGGGGAGTAGGTATGCTACAGTAGAACCGTTTACACAACCTTCAACGTCACCTGCCAATCAACACCAACTCACATGTCACCAGACGTTGCAACAGCATCAAGGACAACGCACTCGATTCACAGCTACCCCAAAGTCACTACTATCTCAATACATCATCCCCAGTCTTCTCGGGATCTTCCTGTACTCAAAGCAAAACCCAACCGGTGTCTGCTCGTCGCGCAATAACACAAGCATCCCTACGCTTCGAGCGCGTGACGCAGTACTATCAGCATCAGAGCGTGCAGAAAGCGCGACGTGCCCAGCCTGACTTTTCGCAGAAAGCGCGACAAGTCCAGCATTGCACTTTATGCGGCACTTCGGTGACAGCGTACACACAGATTGTCGATTCTATGGGCACAGGACACCAAACGAAAGGGTGACATGACCCTCAGCCCGTGGACTCTCGGATCAACCGACCTGCAACGCGTGCAGCACGAAAAGCAAGGCATGTTACCCGGCCCTGTGGTTGACACACCCAGCACTGCAGCTATTGACATGACCCATTGAAGTAAGCCAAGCACTCGGCGGCGGCTGTTGCAAACTCTTCATATAAATATGAAGCCGAAGCTCTACCATTTGTAACGACTCGCCACACGAATCGGATAGCATGCTCCTGCACACTGCACGGCAGCTTCGACCAATGGCGCTTTATAAACCTGCAAACTTTGCCCAGCCCGGTGCGCTCTCACAAAGCGCGCGAATCAGCGCGTGCCGTTTGTCCGAATCCTGCAGCAGGCGCGCGAGATCCGGCACTAGACGGCCAACGAAGTCGGGTTCGAAAGAGTCCATTAAATATTGGTAAAACTCGTGGGCCGTGATCTGCTCGTTGCCGTACTTCCGGGTATGCGACGTGAATGTCTTCATTTTCTTCGAATCGCCACCAAATGCTGCCAGCACTGCTTCCAAAATAGATCGGTGCAACAATTGTGCCTCTTCGCCGACAACAGGCTCAACATCTTTGATTGGAAGCGAGCCCACCTTCTTGCGCCTACGACCTGCCGAGGAAGACCCCGCTCTCTCGCGCCCTGCGGATGGTGGTGACACTAATGAGCTGCGCTGCTGCTTTTTCGACTCTTTTTCTTTCTTCACTTGCTCTTTAAAGCGTGCGAAGGCTTCCAACAATGCCGTGCGCTTCCCTTCGTCACAAAGCAGCTTGGCACTGTTCGGGATGATTTTGCTTGCACATTTCAATCCCACACACTGTCGCACCTGGTCACAGAATTCATCGGCTGAAAACTCATTTATACCGAACTTTCGTGATATGTTCTTGAACTGCTCGATCACTGCATCTTCGTTGCCAAACGAATGCTTTTCAGCCCATGTGGTAATCATGGACACAATATCAGCATAAATTGCCTTGGTCTCCGCCGAGTTTTCTTGTCGCTCTTCCTCTTCCCGACGGCGCTCCTCTGCTTCCCTTTGTCGTCGCTCAATCTTTTCTGCGTCAGCAACAGCGCGCGCGGCACCAGCTTCCTCGTAGATCGCAACGAATTCCTTCGTCTGGTTTTGGCGATACGCTTTTTTAAACTCGCTCACGAATTCATCCAGAATCGAGAAAAACTCCATCGGACCGACTTTCCGTGGATCCTCGCCAAAAGAGCTCACAAGGTCTTGGTAAGTGGTCTCGAGGCCATTGAAATCACGACCTAGCTCCTCAAGTACCTCTGCTGCGTCCTTTGCAAACGGATTCATCACCTCGAAAAATTTGTCGCCGTCGATATGATCATTCTTAGAAGCACGCACTTGCCCCTTCAGCATTGCTAGCTCAGTATTGTAAGAAGACAAGTCGGCACGCAATTGATCAAGAGACAGTCTCTTGGCTTCGACAATGTGAGGAACCTCTCCGGCAAACGTGATGATGTCCGGAGCTTTCTCTTCAAGCTGACGCAACAAAAAGTGCATCAAAGTGATTCGAGAATCAACAGACTTCAGCGTGTGTAGCTTTGTAAGCGTGTCAAGCTTGAATCCATAGGCACCGCCACGAGGCGTGCTGCCATTCAAGTAGTTACCGATTGCTAAGATATGCTCCAGAACACGACGAAATTTGTCACTCTCGGCCACTTGGTCCGTAGCAGCAACCAGCGTATCTAATTGGGCCTGTGTCTCCAGAATGCGGCTCTCAAACTGTAGCTTGTATCGAAAACACTTGATACGCTGAGTGTATCGTGGGATGGTCAGAAGATCCAGAAAGAATTTCTCCACATTTCCAAGAAGCGCCGCATCTCCATCGTAATTCTTCAGCATATCTATTTCTTCCAAGGTCGGCGAAATCGATATCAATACATTCAGCATTTCGGAACCCAGTTTCGTGCCATCCAGAGCGTAAATTGCGCGCTTTATGTCCTCGGATGAGAGCTTGAATCGAGCAATGGCAATCGATACATTCTGCTGTCTCTTCGGGTCAAAAAGCAGTACTTCTTTCGGCTGGGCAAGCGCTTTCTCGATCTCCTTTTTCTTATCTTCCTGCTTTTTAGACGCGTCCACCGGGTTCTTGCGAAACATCCACTCCATCTCTCCAAAATCTAGCTCGGCACGCGAATCGTTCAGCTTCATCCATACTGTGCTACTGACAACGTTGACAGGCACACGGGTCCAGAACAGTGGACGCAACTCGACGTTCGGCTTCACAGTCTCTTTCTTCGGAAGCTGGGACTCCTCGGGCTTTTCAGGGGCCGCGTTTTTCATCAACTTAGACGCCAAACTCTTCTTCAATGCTGAGGGGTCGACTTCCACAGCCTCTGTGGGAGGCGGAAGACCGGCGAGAAGCCCACAACCAGCATTACTTCCATGTGTTATCTGGCTAGGAGATGGTGCATCGGGCGTGTCAAGCAAATCTGCATTCACACCGGCGGCTCTCATTCGCACTTTTACCTGCTCAGCGGGCATTCCCATCGATACCAACTTGAAATACTTCTCATATAGCGGATCTTCCTTTACAGTCATCACCTGATTCGAAGCTGCAGCTGACGTTGCGGCGATACCAGACCCTGGCATTGGCGCATCCGGCGTATCAAGAAGGTCAGGATCGAGACCACTTGCAGCCATCTTCAGCTTGACCTGTTCAACAGGCATTCCCATCTTCAACAGCTTAAAGAACTTGGCGCACTGTTCATCATCCTTGACAAGGATGCTACTCGATGCTGCAGCAGTAGCGAAAGCGCCGTTTGCGCTCGGGCTAGGACCCCCAATAACAGCATCTGGGTCATCGAGAACCGACGGGTCAACACCTGATGCCTCCATCTTCATCTTTACCTGTTCAGCAGGTAGACCCATCGCCAGCAACTTGAAAAACTTCAGATAATCCGGATGCTCTTTTGCAACGACTCCAAACCCATCGGTAATCGCCGCTGCTCCCACTACACTACTGGACGCATCCTGAGCTGCCTGTGCTGGTGTCGGTGCGCTTTCATTGCTCGCATGAGCTCTCGCAGCCGCTGCAGCCGCTGCTGTAGCCTCTGACAATGTGCGAGCATGCTCCTTTTCTCTTTCCAGCTGTCGACGCTCAGATTCCGATATCTTTCGTTTGAACTTCTCCACGCGATTGCGCAACTTCTCATTTTCAGCCTGCAATTGCTCCACAAGTGCCTCGTACTCGCTCTTTTCTGCATCTGTCTTTTCGTCACCCTCACCAGCGTCTCCATCCACTTCCTCAGTCCTTCTCTCGTCCGTCACCTTATCGTCGTTGTCCTCTTCTTCCACAGGTGCGCCATTTTCCGATCCGTCCGTTGGCTCTGTAGGCGATCCGCTGTCCTCATCAATGACAGAGAGACTCGAGCCCAGTGAGTCGCTCAGCTTCAGGTCCTCATCTCGAGCCCCATCGTCTCGAGCTCCGCCGTCGTCCGTCCCACTACTCACCGGCGACATCACGTGTTGCGCCACTGATGTACCGCACTCGATACAAAACTTGACCCGCAGTGGCAACTCGTAGCCACATTCGATACAAAACTTGGCCGTGCTCGTTAACTGTCAATCCATCATCACAAGCCACAGAGCAACGTTTGACTGCGTTAGAAATCCGTTATAGAAACGTCGAAGCCCTCGGCCACCCCCCCCCCTCCCCTGCCCTACTCGTCCCCTATCCCACATCGAACAACCAGAAACCCCCAACTGCCACACTGCACATACATTGGTCACATGTCGCGACGGCGCCGACGTCGCGCCGAGCGCCGACACCGTCGACGACGAAAAGCTCCGTCGTTTCTGCCTCGAGCCCGTCACCTCGAGCGTCTCGTCTGTGTCGAGACAGCTCCGGCAGTACCATTGCGGCCGCGCTCGCTCCGGCTTCTTGCGGTCCACCGCCTTGCAGCCACACTCTTTACACACAGCAATGTGGCAGCAGCGACAGTGGTGTCGCCGCCGCAATATGTTGAACGACTTGGCGCACACGCCGCACGAGGGCTCGCGGGCGAACGCGTCGTCCGGTGCCCCGTTGCGTCGGCTTCCCGGCGACGCGCGCGTGCGGGACGAAGTGGGCGCTGCCGTCGCGCAGCTGATCCCTCCATGGCGCGCGCCGTCCATGGCGATCGAGAAGCAGCTGGGATTATGTGACGGTCGCGGCGGGCGCAGCGCGCGAAATCAAGTGTTGCAGGTCCAGTATGCGGTTTGACGAGGCACGCGGGGAGCACATGTCGCAAAGGTTTACTGCACGACTATGGCAAGGGGACAACCCATGATGACGGGACAGGGCAACGAGTGCAGAGACGGGGCCGAGTGCACGGAACTTCAAGTGCCACGCCAGATGCCCATTGCGCTTGCGCGTGTCTCCGTGGCGCAACCGGTTGTTGCCTCGCGGTAAGTTGCTCGAGCGCCTCGTTGCGGCAACGTGCTGGACGACGACGCCCGCCCCAAAAAGCACTTTGTGGCTGGACGCTCGTGCGTTGTTCTTCGCCCAAACGCCCGCGTTCAGCCGTTTTTCTGTCCGCTCGACGGTCGTGGGTCCATTATAGGCGCAGGTAGAGCCTACAGAGTTGTTCGTATGGCATTTGCTCACTTGGTATTGTTCACTTGGCATCGTGGGACAAGATGGTGCTGTTTGGGCCGTGTCGTAGGGCAGTCCAAAGGGCGTTCTCTTGCAGCGAAACGCAGGCAATGTCAGGCTGGCTGCGCCGAACCCATCGGCCGGCTGCGCTTTCCAGCACGTTGCAGCCGATAGGTCGTGCGTGTCGAATAAACGGTACAGCTGAACAGGGTCGCCGTGACGCCTCTCGTTTCGTAAACACCGGTCGGTCTGGTAGAAGCTCAAGTCTTTTGTCTGATCACCGTCCCCACAATGACAGGTAGTGATTGCGCCAGACGCGTCCGATCCATACTTTCCCGATCACAGATGGCACGCGTCCACAGTGAGACGATTGACGATTGACTACCAATACAAAAAGCTGAGCGTCGATGCGCACGTAGACGTCATCGCCGCATTGGGCAAGTTGGTAAATGGTGGACGACTTTGTCCTGTTTCGGACAAGTCGATCTCTTGACAGCACTTGACAAGCATTTAATGGGTTACCGCTCGTCGTGTACACAAGATGAACAGTCATTACACTGAGCTCCTGTGACGACGACCATAGCACGTGACATTCGAAAGTCGACTCTTTCGACGTGTCCCTATGTCTCAAAAAATAAGCCCATCTCATGCCTCGGCAACTCACCTCCGTTGGAGTCAACGCAGCCTTTTACATCATAAAAGCAGACAAGCCTATCAGTCACACGAGCTCTCGTCGGACCCCTATAGCTCTTGGGTTCTTCCAGCGTCGCATGCGAGACATAGAAGACTAGTAAGCCTTGAGTCAGAGGGACCATTCGTTTCAGGGTAGAATTGAGCTCATCCAACGTTTTTCTGATAGCTGTCTTGGAAAATCCTATATTCTCTGGAGGCGGGTAGAGTTCAGCAGACACATTCCCTTTGAAGAGTGTAACACAAGTAGCAAAAACCGCACGAGCTTCAATTCTGATCGAAGGTGTGATTCGCAGCTATGTTGATCACCTAAGGATTCGGTCTTCGTTTGCTCGCGTAAAGGTTGCTCGATCATGTGCTTGGATGCTTGGTCAAAGACGCAGCTTGATTCCTGCTAAGAGAGATCTCCGACTGCGTATGGATCGTCGGTCTACCACTTTGTTTCTTGTTTGCCTCTTACCTTTCACAAGAGAGCGGCACGAGGAACGCATAACTTGAATCGCGCGGTAAGATGACACTCAATCTATAGGTCGCGATGCACCGGCTCACGACGGACAAGATCTGTTAACGTAAATGATGCCATCATCATTTAATCAGGCAAAGGATCCAGTGCATATTTCAGGAGGCTTAGATTAGCATATAGTGTGAATTAAGAACCAGATAATCATCACTCTTTAATTTACCAGCTCAAACACTACACAATCACTAACTAGATGAGGATCGATCATCAATTCGTTTTGTTGCCGTTTGGACCGATGATCACGGTCTCAGTCCGCCGACATACCGTAAGCACATGCGACGATATGAATTGCGCTGTTTTACACTCAGATGCGCTTACATACTATACTTTCTGCGGATAACTTGTGATCTCGATCTATGACCGAGTGTCAACGTTAGCGGTAACACCAATACCCCTTTCAAATATGCTGAGTCTGCGGATCGCGTGTTTATATAATTACGTAGCCGTGTTTGTTATCAAGAGGTGGTGGCTCCAGGATAGTCGGGTCAGATAGGCAAAGATGACGATTACAACGAAGTGAAGCCCGTCATCAAGTATTTAAATCGCGAATCCTGGTCGATTTGGCAGGTGATGTACTGTGCACGCCTTCAATGTCGGACGAAGGGTCGTGAGCTTCTACTTTTTTCGGGTGCGCACAATCGGTCGAAGTTGATCAGAATGCCAACAAGAGAAGTAAGTCTTTTACTTCATTGCACGGTGTACATTGATGTGTTCTTATCATATCTTTGCTGGAGCCTGATGCCTTATTTGTAAAGAATTGCGCCTGTAAAAACCATGAACCTCAAAATTTTTCGAGGGACACAATCCATTGAAGCCCCATATATCTTTCTCCTCAGTTCTTTACATCGTGTTGTTGCTGATATTGAGGTATATTGAGTACCGCAATCGATCAGCAAGACCCATTCCACTATCTGGTGCAGCTACTTATTGAGATATTTATGTGAAAACTCACGAAAACGAGTTCAACTCGGCAGCAGTTGTGTTGCTGCATAAGCCTTGGCATAGGAGGTCTGAAATGGGCGGGCGAAAGCTACAACGTCGACGGCGAGTGACTTCTCGAGCCCAAGATTGACGTCGCGCGAGTTCTGATTCTCGATGCTCAAGGCGATAGCCCGAGTGGTTGGTGCGTGAACTTGCAACTATACCTTAGTATTCAGCTCGACGTTTGAAGCAAGGTCGGCCATCTTGATTTATTCTCGGAAATGATGGGCTTAGGTGGAGACTGCGACGGCGTACGCGAGATCTCGTGCTTCGCGGTATATTGAGGCCGAGTGCGGCTTGCGTGGTGATCGATACAGTCGGAGTTGATCGAGTAACATGACACTTTCCCCAATGAAATGCAGCAATGTGAATGCGCTGTATTGTGCCTGACGAACTTCATGGATATGGCCATATATTTCGTCCATGTTTATTGTTGTTGAACGCAATACGAGTGACATACTAGCCAACCAAACGACGTTACAAGCGTGTGTTTGTGGCTGAACAAGGGCGACGACGGATCCGGAGCCACCTGGCCCGGGGTTGCCTTGCTAGCCACCGTTGAGAACAGTAGAAACAGGTCCCATGTGGAAGCCGGCGATACAGGCGACAACATTTGTAGCGGAGCTACACAGGTCCTTAAGTAAGAGGAAGACTTGACGCTCTACGAGCAATTTTGGGACAAAGAACCCGACTCAGAGAGTCAACAAGCTTAGATGGCTTACGTTCTCTGTTCCAGGGGGACCAAACGATTCAAAGAAACATAGCACAGAGTGCTCTAAGTATATCTGCTTTAACAAGGCGTTGAGATACTCGTTAACAACCACAAGAGGCCTCAGAGAGGCAAGTGTCTTTCCGATCAAAATGGGAGCTGAACATTGTTTGTTTTTATCTAAAAGAGCATCTCAGAATAACGTACTTAACCTAATCACTAATATTCTGATGAACACCTCTCGCAAGATCTCGTACTGAATGGTTGACATACATCAGTCTTCAACAAATAATAGGCTGTTCTAATATCACTTTTAATGAGATCTCATCCCTTGTGTGCACCACACCAAAGGTCGACTTACAGTCGACGTCCAACCTCAATACAGTAAACCAGCCTCGATGTTCGACCAAGTGTCCCCATACATTGCAAATTAAGCGCCATCGTCGCTCGGCTGTATGGCACTATTAGAAAAGATGAGCATCAGGAGCAAAGTCACAAAATGATAATTATGGAAATGGGCACGATAGGTTGTTGCTGAGCGGTGTATTGTGAAAAATAGTTATTATTGTATCGGTCTAGTGTCTAAGAGGTATACGAGGACTTAGCACGGAATATGCGGAGGTTACGCCAAGGCACCATTGCGAAACTGTGTGCAATCAGTTCCTGTTCACGACTTTGTATTCGTTGGTTTCGATGGAGAAACCTGTCGCGTATCGAATTACCGCCACAATATTCTACATTGGTCGAGAACAGGGTCTACTTCGACATGAGCCAGCTCACATATGTGCGATTTGTGTCATTGTAGGAGGGATATACAGTATACGAGTGTCCCATGCGCGCTTGAAGCAACCTGGTCACATTTATCCATGGCATTTACCGATGTAAATGATGATGCGTTATGGTATGATTAGAGATCGTGATTTGCCTTCCACTTTCATTCAGTATCCATTATAGAAGTTGGGGAGACCTCACCGTGTATGGTGATAACTATCCCGGTGTAGACGGGCGGATCAGCAGAACAGGGATAGTTAGTACAGCGCGTGGCAAAACCCTCAATTTGTCTAGTTTTATAGTATGGACATAAATGCCCGACTCCATTTTAGATGTGAAGCAATCCCGTCCAGGTCTGATCTATGTCCATGTCAATGCATCTCCAGCTGTTGTTTTGTCTATCAGAAAATTGCGTCTTTGATTTGTACGTAATATATCATGAGAAGTTAGCCAAGCCAAATTCGATAGCGATGCATTTTCTGACCATTGCAGATCCACACGCTTAATTAAGCTGCTTCTGTCGTCAGATCTTGATTGTGTGGGTGTTTAGAATGGCAGTGGCATCCAAAAAATGCTGATATTGTCATAGTAGGTGTCTTGATTGTGTTTACAAAGGTCTTGGCCCTGCAACTCATGCATTCAGCGATCCCGCATCGGGCATGTTCCGCCGCTGACAACCCAAACACTTCTTCTCCAGTTTCCCTCAATGTGGTTTTTACACGGACCGATAGTGCACCAGACCAATTTGAAGTGACGTAATAGGGTCGGGTGCTGAAACTTCCCCACAAAACGTTTCGAATAAGGGTGTCACGGGTAATGATGTAGCGGACCAGGTCCCTGCCGTTTTTGCATCCATCTTTTTATCTCTTGATTAATTACTTCGTAATGCATGACATAGATGTTCCACCTTTCGAAGGTGGCAACTCCGCTTGTTTTGCAGGGACCCATGGTCTTTTGCGTTTCCCGGCACGCCTTTCCAACCAAAGTTCTTAACACGTTGCTTTATAAGCTGAATTATGGGCGATGAGGGTCAGCAATGTTGAGCCACGTACATGAATTATGAAACATCACCAGATCGATTAAGGAGCATTCTGTAATCAAAAGAATGATTAATTTACCGCACTAACGCAAGACGAGCTCACACTGCCCATTACGATTTGTACCAGTCTGACGTCATCTCTTTGGCTTGGTCAACCTGTACTACGTTAATTAGACAGTGTTCCTTTGACCCCATCAGTGTAATTTGACACGTAAGCTCAGCCAGCATTGATAAGTTCAGTCCGATCCAGACACCTATATTGACATGGACTTGTACAATCCTAGACCTGACGTTACTTTAAATGCCTGAAATTTTTTCTAGATCTGGGGAATGTCACCGCGCCGGCAGACGTAAACAGTCGTATCATCGGCATATGTAAATAAAAAAATGTTTTCTTCCCGGTTAGAGGAGCGCAGCGTCATTCTAGTAATATCACCATGAAGTAGAAAAAATTGTAAGCGCAGTCGAGAGCGAGAATAATGAGCAGAGAAGCCATCTTGCACCCTTGCCGGATACCAAAGGTCATGATTACCCGCCGCGATAGACAACTTTTGACCACATATTGACAAATAGTTTCTGGTGAAGGGCGGCGATCATCTGAGCAAACTTCGACGAAAACATAAGCCAGGAGATTACCTCGAGAAGAAACGGCCGCTACAACGTATCTTATGCCTTGGCCAAAGCCAAGAGTATCATGATGGACTACCGTAAATTATTGTCAGTCCGCGTTTTAAAGTTGAGACACTGCAAATATAAGAGGATCCGTCGAAATGGTGCGCCCAATAAATATTAAGTTGAGCAGCAACAATCACTGTTGGTAGCAGTAGTCTCAGTCAAGTGCCGTATATTAAATTTGATATGTTGCAGTTGGAGTCCAGAAGGGCAATGGGTGTGTGGTCCAAAGACCGTGATGACGTGGCAGGTTTCTTAATACAGTGGGTGTTGGATTAGCCTAAAGAAGCCGGAGTCAAAACACAATCGAGCCGTCTCGAGGATGGCACCGCTGTGATTGGTGCAAGGGCGTCCGAATACTTCTCATAAAATGTTACCGAGTTCGTCCGACCCAGCAGATTTAGCGTGCATATATGTCTTTTTGGGGCGTGATCGTTCGAAGCAAACATAATGCTTTTATTTAAAAAAAGGGCAATAGCAATAACGACAGGTTGCTACTCAAGGCAGTTCCTGGTATGGTATTGCAACTCGCAAGCAGCAAGACGTGGCAGGAACTGTGGCTAGAATGTGCATCGGAATGGCCAAAGACGTCGAATAGATTTTTGCACAGTATACAGTTCGCCTGAGAGCTGGGTTTAAGCGGTCTTAAGTGGAAGCGAGGCTCCTTCTCCGGTTAATTTAGCGTTTTTCGCACAAAAGTGCATTGTTATTGATCTTGAGTGATGAAGCCATGCAGACATGGATAGCTACCTTGTGACGGGGTTACATGTCGGCTGGTAGTCGACGTTAGGTGAATCGGGGTTACACGTCGGCTGGTAGTCGACGATAGGAGTGGTGCACACAAGAGAGGAGGTACCCTATAAAGTAATTTTAGAACACAGTGAGTGTATCAATTGTTGAAGACTGATGTCTGTCATCAATTGATGCGAGATCTTTTAAGAGGTTATTTAGGGCAGGTTAAATACGTTGTTCTAAGGTGTTCTTTTAGGTTAATTAAAGAAATAAAAATTCAGTTCCCCTTTTGATCAACATAAGACACGTGCCTTGCGAGGCGTCTTGATCGGAAGAGCTAGCAACGCCTGTAAAGGTAGCTGCTCTTGAGCACTCTGTGCGGTGATTCTCGGTCATCTGGTGTCATGACGTGATACCTCTTTGTAGCATCCCTACCGCGATACCCGTGGAGACGTGCGCAGCGCCACGGCTGTAGAACCACCGGAAACAGACCGAACATTCGCTGGGTTGCTCTGGCTGAGGTGTAATTAACCAACGGCTGATAAAGAAATGTCTGCGGAAGGGAAACCGTGGCTTGAACCACTCTGTCACGTTCTTGTTTCCCGGATTGGCCGGTGTCCCCGAACAGCATTGCTACTTCGTTCATTTTCTCATCGCTGTATTGACGACATCACTTACGTCGTCACTAAATATATCAGCACGTCCAACTTTGCGCTCATCCTCGGTAGCCTTTGCCATAGTCGAAAGCTGTTGGACAAAGGCGGGGTAATCGCCATCCTTGCACTTTTTAATTTAAGGAGGTGGGCTTTGATAGGATTTAACTAGGCTATGGAGCTTTCGCTAGGATGAAGACGGCTTAAGGACGGGGATGAAAACCGAAAAAGAAGTTGTATTTATGTTGTCCTTATCTCCAAAAACGAATGGCTGGTAGAAGCCGGTGACTCTCAGCCACCGATCTCGTGCCCTGTCTCCACCGCTTTTTGTTTTACCTATCACTGGGTAATTACGTCTAGTAATATACCTTTGGTAAAAAATAACTCTGCTTCGTCATATGCAGAATGAAAACGATTGCGTGGTTGTGGGGGACGTAACTGCGGGTGGGTTGCAGTTCTGGTGAACCCCAAACACCATGTCGTGAGTATCAGTCACAATTAACTTGCACACGGCGGGACTCGAGCCTGCACTCACCCGATTAATATCCCCCTTCCGAAACGACTAAGCCAATCTGTTGCTCCGTCGATATCGCTAACATCCCACACCATAACCCTGCCAAAGAACGATACAACTAGTCCTAATATGCAACATACATCCTGCACATGTCGCCGCAACATCACTCACTAACACTACTGGCCGATAAGCATGTGGTCGATGACGAAGAGGGTGAGCCGAGTGTTTCTGTATCTTTACCTGCTCTAGACGTAGCAGTTTCGATCGTTGCAGGAGCGTTCGAGGTCGCACACCACTCTGACAAGGCCACTGAATCTACGGTCCAGCTTCGGTTGAAAAAGAAAATGCCACCAAAGCTTCCACTGACGCGTCAATTGGTGGCACTTAAACAGCAGGAACGGACCGAGCTTCTGAAGAGTATAACCCAAGTGGACAGTTACAATAAATAACGTGTGTTGCCGAGGCTGCTCGCTGGAGTTAATATGGTGTCCTGGTCGTGCGAAATGATCCAACAGCAATTGGATATTCTTCCTGATCAAACACCGGCGACCGGGAATTGTATGACCATGACATTGGTTTAGGATATCGATTACAACGGGTTGCAGCACAGGAATACGGTCCTCTTTTCCGCTACATCCAGCTTAAAACGGGGTACCAAATACACAGAATAGATGCATATGATGGATCAGTTCAGCCGCAAGACCCGGGTGACGACCACTTTGGTGAATGTTAACAGAGGATGGCTGAAAATGTCGAGCAGCGAGTTGACTAAACAATTTGAATGGTACTTTATAGAATTCGCGTCCAGTCTCACGGACTTGACTGCAAGGGTGGATCAGTGCTTTTGGAGCGGCAGTGAGACGATGGTAATGGCAGGGAACTTCCTTCAACAAAACATCTATGTGTTTTGTCTCACGACTGATGGGTCGCAGTGATGGCACTATGGGTTGTATTGGCCGACTTAATTGATCAAGGCAAACCGGGTATTGAAACGGGATAGCAACTAATTTTTACCGTTCATGCGTGTGTTAAAAAATTAGAGATGGCGTAGGTATACGGTCAAGTCTGTTAGTGAGTGATGTTGCGGCGACATGTGCAGGATGTATGTTGCATATTAGGACTAGTTGTATCGTTCTTTGGCAGGGTTATGGTGTGGGATGTTAGCGATATCGACGGAGCAACAGATTGGCTTAGTCGTTTCGGAAGGGGGATATCAATCGGGTGAGTGCAGGCTCGAGTCCCGCCGTGTGCAAGTTAATTGTGACTGATACTCACGACATGGTGTTTGGGGTTCACCAGAACTGCAACCCACCCGCAGTTACGTCCCCCACAACCACGCAATCGTTTTCATTCTGCATATGACGAAGCAGAGTTATTTTTTACCAAAGGTATATTACTAGACGTAATTACCCAGTGATAGGTAAAACAAAAAGCGGTGGAGACAGGGCACGAGATCGGTGGCTGAGAGTCACCGGCTTCTACCAGCCATTCGTTTTTGGAGATAAGGACAACATAAATACAACTTCTTTTTCGGTTTTCATCCCCGTCCTTAAGCCGTCTTCATCCTAGTGAAATCTCCATAGCCTTGTTAAATCCTAACAAGCACGGCACACCGCGATGACAAAACCGCACGCCGGCCAGAAAATGTCTTTTTTGCACTAAGAGTCCTCCTTCCCCGAGAAAAGAGACTGTCAATCATTGTGGCAATAGCTTATGTTTAGGATGCGCAAGTGAAGTTTGTCCAGGCGAGACTGGGTGGGCAGTAGGAAGCCCATCATTGCCTGACGCGGCCATGTTACGACCAATCCGACCGTCAGCACTGACCCTGTCCACGGCGCGCGTGTGATCCTCATGAGAAGGGAGCGTGACTGCATGGGCAGATACCGTATCTGCGTGGGCTCGAAGGCGTATACGCTGGGACGCTATTTTGCGCATCCCAGCAAAATTACGGAAAGGAAGAGCAAGGTCCTCCAGCTACGTCACCTCCCCCTCATTAGCCACAATTCTCCCTGTCCCACTCAGCTGCTCTATCGAGAATTCGAACCTTGTCATAGTATGGCCAATGTCTACGCACCGCAAACATTGCAGCCGCTTTCTCACTTCGGGATGTTTCAGATCAATAAATCACCGAACCTGTAACGGGGTTACACGTCGGCTGGTAGCCGACGATAGGTGTGGTGCACACACGAGAGGGGGTTATTGTAACGGGGTTACACGTCGGCTGGTAGTTGACGATAGGTGTGGTGCACACACGAGAGGGGGGTATCCGATAAGGTAATATTATAACACAGTGAGCGTATCAATTGTTGAAGACTGGTGTCTGTCATCAATTGATTGCAAGATCTTTTAAGAGGTTATTTAGGGCAGGTTAAATACGTTGTTCTAAGGTGTTCTTTTAGGTTAAATGAAGAAATAAAATTCAGTTCCCATTTTGATCAACATAAGACACGTGACTTTCAGGCGTCTTTGATCGGGAGGACAGAAGCAACGCCTGTAAAGGTAGCTTGTCCTCGAGCACTCTGTGCTGTGATTCATTTGAATCGTTTGGTCCCTCAGGAACGGGGACCGTAAGCTCTCTGAGCTGTTGACCTCTCTGAGTCGGGTTCTTTGAACCAAAGTTGCACATCGAGCGTAAAGTCTTCCTCTGACTTAAGGAGCTGTGTAGCTCCGCTACACTTGGTAGCACTTGTCGTCAATCTACACCTGAGTCGGTAACGACTGATCCTCTGCGAGGATGGAGCAATCC